>JABSTL010000089.1:0-20383 GCA_013759095.1 Fusarium sp. NRRL 29148
GAGTTGATAGACCCCACAGCTAATGGCTCACATCACCGGCCTCACACGCGCGGGTAGACTGGCCCCTTACTACTACTCACTCTTAGCAGTTTTGGGTAGTGATTAACTGTTCATATGATCAATATTATGCCATTTTCATTCAATATCACCATGCATATGCAAGCCTAACCGCCAATTCCTACAGAGGTAGTCTTGGTGAGGAGAGTCTGCATGACATGGGACGATGTCCTGGGGTGTAGCTCGTTCATCTTACCCCCGGAAAGAAAGCACATATCACTTTGACACACTACGAGCCATCGTGTCCTTTTCTAGCTAGCTGCAGTCTTGGTTAAGGCAAAAGTCCCAGAAGATGTAGAGACTTCCGTCGGATGATGCGGAGTTGTTAGTCAACCCAGCCGAATATCTCTGCCAGGCGCCACAAAGAACTTTTGAATATCTTTGGTACATGGACGAGCAGAAGACACGTCATCCTCAAGTAGAGGATTGACTAACTTTGTGGATAGGGGAAGGGCCGCACGGCCCGCTTGTCCGCATCACGGGCGCTAGATTGCATGAGCTATTCTACGTGAAGGCAGGGCCCCGTCGTTTGGCGAATCAAGATGATTGATCACATGCGTTGTGAGGATATAACAATTTCTGTTCTGCTAACGCAACATCATCTTCATCTGGCTAGCCCGGATACAGATGTTGGCAGAGTGGCACTGAGGTCTTCTATGCGTAATCACCTGGCTGGTGGGGGGAGGAGGAGGAACCTTTCAGCGGTGAGTGATGTGATAAGCCATGTTTCCAGGAAACTCATGGGGTCCATTAGGTCTCCCTCCCTCACGCCACCATGGTAGGTATTTCTTCTCCCGCGGGCGTCAAACTCTCAGCTAGCCACAAACCCATTCTAAGAGCTCAGTCTAAACCCCTTGTGTAAGGTAACACTGTTATTTTGGCTGATTATTGCTTCCTTCGGTTTGTGATGTTATTTTGGGATCATTCATCCAGCATAATCAGTAGCGCTGAGTTACCTAATTTAACAGGATGGCCCATATTTGGGATACATAGATGAGCAAAAAGCTTTCATAAACTAGTTGAATCATTATATTTATGCTCCCGTACGAAGCAAACATCAATTTCGCTCTTTAAAATGGTTTACTAGCACATGTGTTCTTACCGAAGGCATAATATGGGTGTCTTGAGTCTCAGTACTTCCTGTCCCTGAACAAGTTCCCTTAGGGTAGCTGGCAGACCAGAATAGTGCACGCGCCTGCACTTACGAATCAATATTGCCAAGGGGTAACTAGCTTCTGGTAACAAGGACTTACTGGTTCCGCACAACCTAGCGTCTCTCGGCGGTGCCGTGTCTTCCCGAACCTTATTTTTCATATGAGCGTTAGATCATCGACGTAACATCAACCCTTCGGTCGCGGATGCAACGTACTCTGCTGCGTGATATCTTGAGAACGCATTAGTCTTTGGAACCTCGTCACTTGTGGATGACCTGGGTCCATAGTTGTCATCTGTCGAAGGCTTACCATGCCGAGGAAGTGATATTTGCGTTACATCGCATAGCTGTTGAGCCTTAGGTTGGGGTATACTACACGGGTTCGTGGATTTAGATGGGGTGTGCGGTTTGTGTCAACCCACTAGCTAGGATTAACTCCAAGTAAAACTTGTCAAAATATACTTAGTTAAACTAAACGGTCGATGGTACCACATTGACCTCAACTGGTGCGTCAATAAATATCACTTCTACCTTGCGGGCTTTTTCATTCATGAAAGAAGCTCCGGCTCTTTTGATATTGGCCTTTTCTTTGTTTCAAATGTAATGATTGGCAAGTTATGCCAGATTTCCGAGGTTTTTTTCCAGTATGGGGTTTCAGGTAAATATCATCGCGATCAGAAACATTTATTCAGCGACCTCAAAGTCAGTAATCATGCAGTCAGCCAATACTTTGCGTGTGTGAGTCCTACATGACGATTTGTACTGTTAATTCTACTAAATAATGTGATGATTGTCACTCTTTTTTCAGCTCAGCAAGGATTGGAGATGCATGTTAATCATAATCCTTGGCAAACTACGGCCAATGTTTGATAGCAAGAATACAGCTGCATGGCATGAAAACACACCTTCGACTTTGAACAGGATACAAGCAAGTCAGTCACAGTCAGTTAAAGGGGTGTATATCAACCTATCTCAAGATTTCTATTTGCATGTGTTGCGTCTTTCAGCCAGCCACTCTAATGATAACGGGATGGCAAGACTGCCGCATTCTGAGAAATGATTCGTAAACAATTCAGGCTCTTCATACTTAGCTCAGGTAGGTGAATGCAACTGGTTCAAAATGGTATCGTTGATGAATGAGAAATACTCAATGTGACTCCAGTCTCATGTTGGAGGGAGGGTGAACAGGAATTCTTGACCATTGTGGCAAACCCGAGTCCTTGTAAACCTTGATGAGCAGGCTTGTAAGAAGATAGAATGTCATTCTGATGGGAAGGGACAACAGAACCTGAGCATTGTTTATGCAGGCTTCAGTCAACTCAGATAAACGTATCTTTCTCGACCAAGAGTATTATACAACCTCAGAAAAGTATATATTTGAGCCTTCTGCTCTCCTTAAAGCCTCTCCATCATCATCCACCTCCATCACCTTCCATCCTGCAACTCAAACTCTTATCAAAACCTTCATCTTCAACACAAACTATCACAATGCCTGACACCAAGAATCTACCCATCGTCGGTCGCTGGACGCTCGATTCTGTCGACAAGAACCCTGCTACCAAGAAACTCGATATTGGACCTGTTGTCGACAATGTGGAGACAGCCCTTGCCGATGACTCCCGCACTCCTGTTGCCATCGATGACATTAAGCCTGGCGGCAAGTACTATTGTAAGTGAGATCTCTACTGTAAGTGCTGAAAAGAGCTAACTCATACTTCAGCCATCGTCAAGCTTCAAATCCGATTCGAGAAGCAACGATCCGGTGACTCTCGCTGGGCCATGGGTACTGGCTGGCTTATTGAACCCGATGTCGTCGTTACTGCTGGTCACTGCGCCTTCGACCACACCTATAACTTCGGTAGGGCTGTCCAGGTCCGTGCCTACATCGGTTACAATGGCAAAGACTCTGTTGGACCTGGTGGCGCTCAGTTTCGAAAGGGCATCAAGATCGTCACTCCCAAAGAGTGGATTGCCAGCGACATCAACCGCGCCCATGATGTTAGCATGATTGTGCTAGACAACAAGTTCGATAACGTCGAACCCATTGCTTTTAGGCCAACCCAAACTTTTGTCAATGAGGAACTTGGGGTTGTTGGATATCCGGCTGATAAGACCCTCCACGACGAGCCCGGTGCCCAGATGTACGAGATGTACAAGCAAACAACTTGCGATTTGTCCAAGACTTCACTCAACATGCTGGAATATACCATCTCATCCGCTGCAGGTAAGATTCTTTTTATCTTTCTTAGGCTATAGCTAATAGGTGGTTTCCACAGGTCAGTCTGGTTCGCCTGTTTTGACTAAGGATGCGAAAGCAATCGGTGCGCATGTCTACGGACTTGGCACTAAGAACTCTGCCAGCGTTATTCGAGGAGAATATGGAAACCCTTTCAGTGGCATGAAGAATAGCCTCAGCAGTACTGACACTGCAATTGCTACGGTCAACAAGATCGAGTACATCCGCATTACTGGGGCAGAGGATGCAATCCCCGGAAACCCTGCACCAGAGGAAGAATCCTTCTGGGACACCCTCACAAATGTTTGCCATATTGGCGCCAAGATCGGCAGTACTGTTCTTCAAGTCGGGACGCCCTTCTTGGGCCCTATTGGCGCCCCTGTTGCCGCAGTCGCTGGCACAGCACTTTCAGTCATCGGCAAGCTCACCTCGGGCAAGACTGAAGACTCTTTCGATGAGGCACTTGGGCCCCCTACTCCCACAACCGCTGATTACAAGTATCATGCCAGTCGTGCCATTCTCGGAGAGGCTGCACTGCAGGCCTGTCTCAAGATGGGTCCGTTGCAAACTCACAAGTATGGTATTTTTACCAAGATGCAGGACCGCTATAAAAAGACATCTCACCTTGTGCCCAAGGTTGCAAAGTTCATTGCACCTGCTATCGCCGAACCAGCTCTCCGTATCGCTGTTGGATCCCAGGCCAGCGATGATGCTGCCAAATCCTACCCCACGCTACCCTCAACCGAGGATGCTCTTGATTCCACCTTTCAGCCATTTGTTAATGGTCTGCTGCAGTCTGTCAGACCGGAAGAGCAGCAGGAGGACTTCTTCGGCTTTCTCAGTGGTATTGCCAATACAGCCGCCAAAGTGGTCTCTAATGCTGGTCCTATCATTGATACAGTGACTTCAATTGCTAACGCCATTGGGGCCGCAACTGAAGACAGCTTTGGGCCGGTCACAGGGGACTTTTCTCCTCACGTTGAGATGCTCTGTCACAGAGCTCTGCTTGGCGACGCGGCCTTACACGCTTTGATGAGTGTTCCTGCGAAGGATATTGAACAGGAAGGCTTTTTTGGTGATCTCATCAACACCGTCAAGGATATCGGAGGGACTGTCATCAAGCTTGCCCCGACTGTCATCAAGACGGTCACGCCCATTGTTCAAAACCTCATGAATCAGGGTGGACCTGCTGGACCTGCTGTACAGAGAGCGGCCAAAACCAATCAGGTAGGTGATTCATCTTCCGTCCCAGAGGCGAGAACGGAGCCTAAACAGTCCAAGCAGATTCAGCTTCATCCTCAGGAAGACGGATTGGCTTTTTCTCCTCCTCGATGATTGTTTTACTGTCTCGAGAACTGTGCTAATCAACATGGTATAGGCTCAGGGCTAGGCATAGTTTGCTAGTTTCATTTACATGGACCCCAGCTTGTTACGGTAGTGCCCGTGGCGGGTAAGGACTTGTATTCGAGAATTTGGCCTACTTTACTTTCATTTCATGTGGCCCTCGAGGCAGCCACTCGTTGCTTCCGATGTGGTTAATGGCCCTGCTTGTTTGCTTGTTTGCCGGGCCACTTTTACTTGTTCCTTTGCTGTTCTTTTGTTTGTTTCTTCCTTTCGTCACTATATCACTCCCTTCACTTTCTGAACCGGTTCCATCTTCATTTATCTACACTTACCTTTGTCAGTCTTTTGAAATTCCCTTTGTCATTCCCTTTGTCTCTTATTATCTGTCTTCTGCTTTCTTGCTTAGTCCCTCATTTACATTACTATATAACAATAAAGCACATATTTGTTGCACATACTCTTGTCCTTTATAATGCTTATTAAGCATCAGTCTTGCCGTAGTAATTAGTAGAGATAATTTGTATGATGATATTGTTACTCAACTGTGTCATGTAAAGGATTGAACCTTGCAGCCGAAGGGGCGAAACAACAGCCTGCCCCAAGACGACAGGCTGGAACTTGCCACTTGAAGTCGACTTGACTATAGTCACAGCGGTTTCGCTACTAGAAACCTTTTCATACTTGACGTCGCAAAAAAGCACATGGGAGCCGTCGCCATTGGGCAGGGCTAGTGTCCTCTGAGGAACCGCTGCAAGGGCTCTGTCATCATGCATCATTAACCCTGATATAAGAGGCTTTTATACCTAGCCTGAGTTATCGGTTTACCTCCATGTGGGCACGTCATCACCGTGTCCACGATCATGATCATCCCCAGCTGTTGAGTAAACTTGGGTCATAGATATTGCTGTCCCGGTGCGAGGTTGACGATGTGATTAGTCGCAGAACTAGATACCTGGAGATTCTTCCGGCTTCAGAATCTACCGTATGTTATTGGATTACGCAGGGGCCTCCGACCACTAGGTTGTTCTTATAGTTAAATACGGAGGGATATGGAGCGACGGGGAAAAAGAAAAGAGGGTCCTGAAGTCTGAACATAGGTTAATCTTTAACCATCTTTCTAACCCTAATTATCCATAATTCTGCTTAACTATAGATTTCTGGTTTTATGTTAAATAAACCAACACTTTGTTCAGCTACTTGTTCCGCTTTCATGGGGCACAAGACGTTTCGCCATGTGGTACTCAACCCCAAGGATCACAAAGTACCACTGCCGTATTGTTGTATCATGACGACCAGTGATGGGATCCGAAGGCCGTTCCGGTCCAGCCCGGAGTGGAGCGATGCGTGCGTGGTCGCCTGTGGAAGGCCATAAATGGGTGAGCTTGCATATCTTATGCAGGCGTACCTTCTCGGAGGATAAGGGGATCACAATATTCATTGGATAATCGAAGGAGCATATCCTCCCCGTGAAGCCGAAGGACATTGTCTTCATCAACGAGGCTCAGAATATCAGTTTTGGCGCGTGAATGGATATCAAACGTGGTAGGTTCTCTCACGGTTCATGGATTAGAATCGGATGGATCATCAATTGTGTAAATACACCGAGACCTAGACAGCACGCTCACCCGAATCACGACTCTCTCTCTCTCTCTCTCTCTCTTACACACACACACCCTCCTCAGCTCCAATCGATCATAGCTGTACTCACCTTGCGCCTGTGTTGTGGTCTTAGAAAACCTCTTAGATTGCCAAAGTACATAAATGGCAGATTAGAACGTTGGTCATGATATAATCCTCCCCTTGTACCGGGCCGAAGGAGGACGAGAGGAGGGGGAAGTACGGAAATACAAACATAGCTCAGGGTCAAGACGGCCGCTGGGGCTTCGGACTTTAACACACGGCCAGGACTAAAACACTCGTGTGAGTCTGCGACAAAGGAGATATACTGTCTATCTCGCTGAAAGTACTAGTTCCTTCATAAGTGCACCCGTCAGTTTATTTGCTATAGGAGGCATTGTATAAATTATTATGTTTATTTATTGGTGACTCTTTTCTGTAGTGAAATGTTATGGAATTGAAGAGGAATGCAGGGTAGTGTCCGTCGCTTCGCAGATAAGAAGATACGATAAGATCAGACAAAGATAAAGGGTGGGTCCACTGCCCCTATTCGTTTACTGAGTCCGAACGAGAATAAAGCCTTTTCTCATTTTATGAGATTAACTCGATTCCATTTACCTTGTGTAAATTCTCTGCAGCGTGAGATTTCCTACTAAGAGCTTCTGGAAAAGTCCAGTATCAATCTCCTAAATCAGCTACCCTACAGATCCATGATTCTCTTGAAAAATATTCCTCGACCATATTCTCAAGCTTGGCTTCAGCCATCACATGGCCTCTCGCCCATTGGTGCGCTTGGAAATATCACGGCTAATGTGGAGTCAAGCCAACTAACCCAGCTTGGCAGATATCACGTGCATAGTTCTTCGTAACTCTGCGCGAAGAATTGGCCCGAACACGAGACATCTCGCACCAACGACAGACTCTGTGAGCAACGAAAGTCCCTCTCTTCTGGCCCCATTTGCACCAAATATGACATCGAAGAAAGGCGCGTTGGCTTGCGCCATTGATCTGGGTTTAGAAGGACAAGTTCTGTTATGGCCTTGAGAGGGTTATGAGATGAACAATGAATCTTGATCTCACGCGATAGGAGTTCTTTTACGTACAGGGCGCAAAGGGCAGTAGAAGAAGCAGTTGGTCAGTCATCATGGTATTGATGTCTAAGTTGTGAGCTAGAAGTGTTATTTGCAGTCGAGACTTTCGGCTGAGAGCTTATTCCGACGGAGAGAACCTGGGACAGTAGAAGAGAAACACTATATCATTTCCTGGTAATTTAAGCTTATGGAAACCATACATTTATACCATAAGAAGTCTAGATGGTTATTCTCCATTTGACATAAACATTTTTATGTTTGGTCTCCAGAAGTCGCGAAGCCGTTGCAGAGAGCTTCAGATGCAGTTTTCAGTGGCGCATGCACCAGTATACAGGCTGAATCAGGCTTGGAGATAGCTGAAGCGGCAGGGAAACTCCCACCGAAGTCGAAAAGAGTTTGTAGTATCTCTTGAGGGCCTGTTCATTCAAGTCATGCAGATATACCCTGGCCCAGACTTTTATTGGGCCGCTTTTTTTGGAGGGTTTGTCACCTGACATCTGCTACTGTCTTGCCCTCCCTCAAAAGCAATCTTGCCAATCGCAAGATGCACAACTTTTACGTATGGACAATACTGGTCAAGTCCATTGTCGAGAAATGGGCACTCGAGGGCGGCCTTGACGGTACGTTCAACAGGGAGTTGACAACGCTTATCGACAATTGTGGTTGGGGGAGCCCTTGTCGTACAACCTTGGTACATGTTTCTTAATCTCATGAAGAATATTGATCCCGCAGAGAAGAATTCGCCACACATGACCTAGTCTCGGATCATTTGGCAGGAATGGCGAGGCAGCGTGTCACTGGACAGATCGGAGCCAGTGTTGGAGTCACTTTATATGGGGTCGGTCTCTGAGTCAGATATACCCTTCGCCTTGCACCGTGAATAATAACGACAATTTCAGATTTACATTAGTTATCCACGTTATTTCTTTCTCGTAAACATGAGCGCCATGCACATGCTGGTCTTATGACTCTTATCCCTGGAAGTGGCCATCTGCGATCGCTTGGATAGAGAAACAAAATTGTCACGAGTCTTTTTGTGGTCAGCTTGAATGTGGACAATTGTTGCTATGTTTTGGTTTTGGACGCGTTTGAACAGGGCACCTACATCTGAACCACCTGTGACCTATCTGAGAGGGACTCGGCGGTTTGGAAAGTGGCGTCGCCAGCTATGAGGCCAGTCAATGATTAAGCTGATACCCCCAAGTCATCCGTATGCTGCACCAAAAGAACTCAATTCATCTTTTTCAAAGTCCAAGAGGTTAAATAACATCTAATCCCGGTTCAGACAAGTCCAGGTTACCACCACTCATTCATCCCCCGGGGAAGATGACTCTTCACCAGAAGACTCTTCATCAGACGATATGACCCCATAAAAAACACTACCAAGATCATTCCTCTCCGCAAACTCCGTCCAGTTCACAAATCCTCCCAGATCATATTCCGATGGCGCGTATCCTCTCTTCAGAACAGCCGAAGCCAGCACAGCCGCCCAATTCCAGTTATTCTCCCGCACCGTCTCGCGCATCATGTCCCTCGCTACATCTCGAACACGTTCTTCCCAAAAGTTGGCGGTGATGCGCGCGTCGCGGGGCCTCGAGAAGAAGACGTCGCTGGGGTTTTGGTCTGTATCTACGGCTTTGGTGAAGAAGTATCGGAAGGATGGGCCGTGCCATGCGATGAAGCAGGCGGCGTAGAGGCGCGGGCACTTCTGGACTTCGCAGTCGTGGGTTGCTTGTTTTGAGGCAGGGATCTGTCAGTTGATGAGACTACTGGCAAGAGGCTCGACCTACTGCAGAGGAAACCGATGTGTATGTCTAACGCTTTATCAAGTCGAAGGTTGAAGACAGTACGAGGTCTTCCATAATCGCCAAGATCCCCGCTGGTGTACTGTTCATGGTACTTTTCAAAGAACTGGACATCATTGCGCTGGTTAAGGATGTGAACGCTCTTGTTGTATTCCACCAATATCAGTTCAATGGCATCCTTGTTTGGCTCGATGATAGTAGCATGGAAGGCTTCGAATGACTGGGCCGAGTCTGACGCTTCGGTGAGTCGGATGACGGGAATGTTGGAGTCGTCGATCTCATCAGGGTTGGTGCGCCACTTGGTGAAAGCTCCATTTTCAGCTTCCTCTTGCTTCTTGAGTTCTCTGCTGTTGCACTTCAGAAAAGGTCGGTGACTGCGACGGAAAACGCCGGGACGGAATGACAGCATCTTGCCGCCTCGAGGCGGGCCGGTGTATCGAGCAGCCTTGGTTCCCGGCTCCAGCGGTCGTGAGAGCATTTCTTCTCTGATATCGCCATCGGCATCCTGATGGATGATGGAAGGTTTGACATCGTTTTCGTCTTCAGCCTTGACGTGAGTCACGTCTTGGGCAGCATCCCCAGACATATTGGATGACTTTGACCAGGATGGATCAACGCAGACAACCCGCAGATGCTTCGGAGCTTGCGATATCTACACGATGTCTCAAGCCAGTACAGAAACCAGAGATTCATGAAAATGACTGCGCTTGCGCAGGCTGGAAGGCAGAGACTTTCTTTGCATGCAAACAAAAGATGGTTGCTCCTTGCGACCGACGCTGTGCAACAAAGCTAGGACGCGTCATGTTTTAATACATCAAGAGTGGCAAATACACTTGCTTATCCTCCATGGTAAAGATTAATAAGTTTCTTGCGACAAATGAACTTTCATCGAATACACACCATTCTGTATTGTGTTTGGGGGGTCCAGTTGCTAATTCGAGTTTAACGCACCTACTGTGGCTTACAGCACTAAACTGTCTACGGATACGGAGTACAGGTTTAACAGTTATCTCTTAGATATCCACTTAAAGAGTGGGGCTTCCATTAAGCCAGATCTACGAGACTATCAAGGCTACTACTACCTATACTCACATTATAAGCCAACAGCAGCTATACATTGGCACGCATCTAATGTCGATGCGCAAGCGTGCGAGAAAAGCCTGCGTCCCCTGCCACCAGCGCAAGCGGAAATGCGATGGCGAGTACCCTTGTGATACCTGTAGCAGCTACGGATATAACTGCAATTATGTGGACGACGCCGCTAATGGCTATCCTCCTCCCCCAGCCAAGCGTGTCAGTCGTGTCACCGACAGTGGCAACTCACCTCAGGTGGAGCCAAGTCCTCAGGAAGCTGATGCCTCGTCGACAAAGAGCCTCACCGCCGGGACCGACACGTTTACGGCCTTAGCTGGTACCAATCCTGCCGGCATCTTTGATGAGCACAAGTCTAGATACGCTGGGGCATCAGCGGCTATGGCCTTCCCACACGTCCTTGGTAGAGCCCTTGGCTCTGATAGCCTTTCCAAGATACAACCACTCGCTTATAACTTTGGCATCCGCCCAGAGGAGGCTTCTAGCGCGCATGTCTTGCTGGGGACACTCATCTCGGAGGATGAGCTTGAATCCTTCTCAGGCGTATACTTCTCGGCACTGGCACCTATTGGCGATATCCTGGACCCGAGGATTTACGCCCAGCGATGCAGGGATTATTATCACGGCTCCGGCAGCTCCATGATCGCCTTCAGCGCCGTGGCGGCTGGCGTGGCCGCACTCGGGTCGTTTCTATCCCCAGACAGACATACACGAGAGTCTGACCTAGTGCAGTATGCTAAAGCCATCCTTGACGATCCAGCTTCCCTGCGTACGCTGGGAATCGACCACATCATTGCGTGGAGCATGAGGGTGTTTTACCTACGAGCCACAAGTCTTCCAAACAATGCCTGGATCGCGTCATGCACCATGATGCATCTCTGTGAAGCCGTAGGACTGCATGAGGATGATAATATCAAGAAGATGGCGTCCGTCGCTGGTGCCGCTGTTGTTGGGCACGATGCAGACCGGCTGAGGCGGATTTTCTGGATCGCATGGGCCGGGCATAACTTACTATCCTACGAGTACGATCGCTCAGCTGTACAGTTTCGGGCCGTGACTTGTCAAGCCATCATCCCCACAACAGGCTCCGTTGCCCACCAGTTCGTGCAAATAGCCCAGATTATCCCAGCGCCCAACTCACCATTCCGTCTTGAATGCCACGCCGCCACACCTCGGGAGGAACTATTTGGGCGTCTCAAAGCACTGGAAAAGCTCCAGTTCACCCATCCGTTTCTGGTGGTGACTAAGGCAGAGCTTGCGTTTTGCTTCTATCGACGCATTTACCAACTCAAGATGGGTGTACCAGACGACATGATCAAGCTCATCACTGATAGTGGCAACGCTGCAATAGATGCGGCTCAGAAACTTGCTAATCAGGGCCGTCTGTTCTGGAACGTCATTGGCAGCGTCTTTCAGTATACTTGCGTACTGTTGGCTATGGACACGCCGGCCGCTTCTATTTACATAGCCGCTGCCTTTAAGGGCTTGGAGAATCTTGTCCAGGCTGCTGACACTGGACCGACACGGGAAGCATTGTCCGTGGCACGACACCTACTCAGCCTTCATACAGCGAGGAAACGACAGGAGCTTGCCCAGTTGGAAGCTGTCGAGTCGGGCTATCAGTTCCTCCAGGTTCAGCCGCATTTAGTGACCAATAATGTTATGCCAGACGTGGACTGGGGAGTAGCATGGGAGCATTTCCTCGTTGAGCCGTATCTGTCCATGTTCGGCCCTGATTTATAACTGCGATGGCAAGGGAAGCGTTAGGCTTTGGCGACCCTCCTCTACATTGGGCAAGCTTGAAGCGTAGGGTTTGGCTCTCAGATATTCACAGATTCACCTTGAAGTTAAATATTTTTTCGGACTTGAGATGTGCTGTCTGGGGAGTTGTGATTCTTTTACGGCTGTAGGCTGACAGATCTGAGTTTTTACTTCACTCTATGGTACTCTGAGACTAGTTGATATGTTTAAATTCTAAGTGCTTTATTTCTCTTATTGTACATCGATTGCTCTCTGGAAGCTCCACCACCGAGCCGTCTCCCGTTTCCATGTTCATATCCCATCCATGCTGTTATCTAATTCGCCATACGCTCAGCACGGCCTTGCAGGACCTCGACTAGATCTATGCCAAGCTTTGTAGCTTCATCCAAGGTCTCATCCGGCAGGCCCAGTAGCTCATTCTGCGCCTTGGCCGCAAAGTTACTTGGATCATCAGGGTAGAAAGCCCTTGCATACAGTAACTTGCTAAAACCAGCCATATTACCACTCTTGACTTGTTGTAGGCCTTCCTCGTATCGCTTCTTAGTAGGCTCATATGTGATAATCCAATCGGCATCAGTAGTGCCACTAACGCGTTTGACACTCTCAAACATGTCCCTTTGGCTGAGCTCAAAGCTCTTGAGGTAGATAGCCTTATTGGCGAAGCTGGAAAGAGTCAGGCTCTTATCAGTTTCATCATCAGGAAGCTCTTTAAGGCTTAGCAACTTAGATACAGCCCGGCCAACCTGTGATAAAGTTGATACCGACGTCTTCACATTACCATCATCATAGAGTGTAAGGGAATACTTATCCTTGGTAAAGTCAAATCCAAAGCGTGTCTCACCACCTGCCAGGCTATAATCATACCAGAATCCGCAGCAGACAGTAACCCACTTCATTCCCAGACTTTCAATTTCATCCCTATTCGCCTTAGCAACAGGGCCTAGCAAGGTATCCTGGCCAAGTTTGATGCTCTCAATATCGCCAGCATAACTGTTAGGCATGATATAAGGAACACCAGCCCTAGCAGCAGCCTGTACCAACTTGCTGTGGGTATCTCGAGGCGCTGTAGGGGCCATAGTGATGATAAAGAATTGTTGATCCTTGAGGGCAGCTACGATGCTGGCCTGGTCATTGTAATCGACTGGAGCGGCCTCGACACCTTCAGGGAGCTTATTGCTGCTGTCCTTACGGGTGAGGGCCTTGACTGTATGCTTTCCAGTTTGGAGGAGTGCAGCAGTGATGTGCGATCCGATGGTGCCTCCAGCCTAAAGTGGATGTTAGTTCATTGCAACTCATGCAAGGGATCTACTTACGCCGACGATAGCGACCCTCTCGATGGCGTTTTTGAAGCCGGCAGGCTGGTGTCTGGCGTATCTAAACATTTTGGCTTCGCTCTGTCGAGGCGTTGAGTTAAGTTGGATATCGGAATGTTATTGGGATATCGTGATGATAGTTACTCGGACGAGATGGCCTGGTGTTGTCTTGCTTGTCCCTTTATGCATTCAAGGTCCAGTCTTCATCTCGGTCCTTCTCGGTCTATTCACATCCAACATTCCAACCACAGTTAAAATGCCGAGCAGCGATTCTCCCGGCCCGCAGCTTAGCTTGTAGATCCTCGTTGATTCGGCGGAATGCTCGAACCTAATTCGCGCGGGTGGACCCGCGAATGGTTGATGGGGCGGACGAAACAGTCTTAGATCAGCCGCAACGTCCGCAATAGCCGCAGTAGCCAGCCACTGGGGTCATGCCAGTAAACAGACAAGGCAGTGAATGACAGCCTAAGTCCGTAATAGCCGCAACGCCATTGCTTACCAACACAATCGTGATTATTCAACAGCCGGAGTGAAGAGAGCAGCGAGCTCCGGCAATAGAATACCCCAGGAGAGGGACTATTTACGCTGAATGTCACCTCCCTTAGATAGTGGGAAATGAATAAGATGGACTGTTAGTGATCCTTCCTGATCGATCTCCGTCGTGATCAACCGCCAGCCAGCATGGCTTCAAAAGAAGAAGACAACATGGTACCTGGCAATGCCAACTCGTCCTCTGATAGCCAAACAGCCGAGCAAACACCATCCCAATCTCAAGCCAGTATCCAACGTCCCCAGTCCCTCGCCGGCGAAGCCCTCTTTGTCGCTGTCATCTGCTCCTCCCAACTCCTAACCCAAGCTGGCCTCGCTCAGAGTATTGTGCCCCAACACATCATTGCCCGCTCCTTCGGTATCGGCAATGAGCCTGGCACGGTGAGCTGGTTCTCTGCTGGATACTCCCTAACAGTCGGCACCTTTATCCTCATCGCAGGTCGCCTAGGCGATGTCTTTGGCCACAAGCAATTCCTCAACGGCGGCTTCGTCTGGTTCGGCCTGTGGTCTGCCCTCGCCGGCTTCGCTGTCTACAGCGGTCCCGTATTGTTCGCTTTCTGCCGTGCCATGGAGGGCATCGGCCCAGCTTTTATGCTGCCTAATGCCGTCGCCATCATCGGCCGCTGCTACGACCCGGGAATGCGCCAAAACATGGTCTTCTGTCTGTTTGGTGCAACAGCCCCCAGCGGCTTCCTCATCGGCGCCATCTTCACCAGCCTGCTCTCCCAGATGGTCTGGTGGCCTTGGACCTATTGGATCATGTGCTTTGCGTGCCTTCTTCTGGCCCTCGTAGGCGTCTTTGCTATTCCTGCTACACCGCCGCCGAGCAACGCAGAGCACGAGGGGTCCAGTATCTGGCAACGCGTTGACATCTTGGGCTCCATCACCGGCGTGGCTGCCTTGATCCTCTTCAACTTTGCCTGGAACCAAGGCCCTGTTGTTGGTTGGTCAACACCTTACACATACGTCACAATGATTATCGGCATTATAGTCTTCGTCGCCTTTGTCCTAGTTGAGAAGAGGGTTAGGCACCCCCTGATCCCCTTTGGGGTCCTGGAGATTGACGCCCTATTCACCCTGGCATGCGTCAGTGCGGGCTGGTCCAGCTTCGGTATCTTTGTCTACTACATCTGGAACTTTCTCGTAACCCTAAGGGACCAAAGCCCTCTATTCACGTCTGCTCAGTTCGTTCCGATCGCCATAAGCGGATTGGCGGCTGCTGTCGGCACTGGCCTGATCTTGAGTCACTTCCGCGCCTCAACCGTCATGGTTTTGTCTATGACCGCCTTCTGCACTGCAGGCATCATCTTCACAACAGTTCCTGTCCACCAGACCTACTGGGCGCAGACATTTGTCGCAATCATCATCTTTCCCTGGGGTATGGATATGTCATTCCCGGCAGCTACCATCGTCTTGAGTCGAGCCATGCCCCAGAGGCACCAGGGCCTCGCCGCATCACTGGTAAACACTTTTGTCAACTACTCCATCTCCATCGGCCTGGGTTTCGCTGGTACAGTTGACTCGCAATTAAATAATGGAGGAAGATATGTTCTGCGAGGCTATCGGGGGGCTTTCTACATGGGCGTTGGTCTATCTGGCATGGGGGTAGTTATCGCCTTGATCTTCTACTTCGTGGACCGCCGTCGGGCGAAGGCGTCAGAGGCGATGCCACTAGAGATGAGCCAAGAGACTCTGGACCGGGTCTAAATATGTATTATAGGTCTAGCTTAAATAATATAACACACCGTTTCATCAAGTCAGGTCAGAATGTGAGTCAAGCAATGTAGATTCGAAGTACGCTAACATTTGGTTGTACTTACTTGACTTTCTTGTTCAGTCGCCATACTACTGGCTTCATAAGCATCACCAACACACTATAATTTGATTAGTTCGACCTCTTATCGTAAACGCTCCAGGAACCTGACACTCAAAGACATGACTTAATATCAAAACCTTAATTACGCAGTACCAGGGGTTTATCGAAATGTGTAGCTTGTCAGATCTATATACACCAAGACCTCGTTTTCATACGAAAGCTCCAATTTTCCCTGGAACCTTATGGTCCTACAAGCACTAAAGGCTTGGCTGAGGGACTGTCGCACCTCAAGGCTGAGCAGCCTTGAGGATATCCGGTAGGATGTTCTGAGTGTTATTCCAGACCTGGGTCGAGCCAACAACGAACAAAGCACCGATGTACCAAGTATTCCTGTGGCCCTGGAGACCTCTCATCTTCCCATACCAGTTGTCAGCAATGTCTTTGGTGGGAGGACTGAGATGGAACGGTGAGAAATCCTGATAGTCGACAAAATCTGGCTCCTGTGCATTGACCTTGTTCTGAGTCTGCAGCCACTTGATGGTGCTCCGGGCAGCGCTCTCTATCTGAGCCCGTGTCTGGGCCTTGATGGTGTTGTACCAATAGAAATGGTAACCAGGATAAGCTGAAGGGGCAATCTCAACCACACCCGGAATACTGGCTACGTGATAGGGTCTATCGACGCCGACGTTGGTATAAGCAACACCTTCTTCAAGCCCGGTATTCCTTACTACACCGCCGTAGTAGTCCTTGCCAGAGAGCTTTCTCAGAATAGCGTACTCCCTCTGGTCGAGACTGAAATACTTGGTGTTGTCTAAGACGGGCGGCATAGCAATGATGAGCTGCTTGGCCTTGATGAGCTTCATGCCAGTTGGGGTTTTGGCCACAAGCTGCACGCCGCTCTGACGAGTCAGCCCACGCCTGGCTGCAATAATGGAAGACTTTAGAAACACGTCCTTCCTGAATTCGGCCAGAGCATTGACGTAAATCTCGGAGTTGTCGTGATTGGCACTGCGAACACCAGCTCCGGCAAACTCTCGCAACTCGACGTGATTGCCGTCGTTGAAGATTGCAAGAGCAGTGGCTTTTAACGGATCTCCGGGTGTTGCTGGCCATGACAGACCACCCTGGGTCGAGTTAGAAGACAGATTAACCTTCTTGGCGAATTCTGGCCAAGTGAGAAGCAGATCGGCAGGGACATCATTGGGTAGGCCGTTGAGGTCACCGACATAAGGGTACTTGTCGAGCTCAGTAACATAGTCCCCCTGTATCTGGCCTTTTTCATAATTAGGAAGGGCAACTTGCTTGTTAAAGTCGTAATATTGTGGTCTGCCGAAATCCTCGAGGTTTGCCTTCGTAAGAGGGGCCTTTAGCCGGGCAAAGAAGTTGCGAACGATTGGAACATCAAGATGGATCTGCACACCAAAGTCGACTTTGACCCCAGTTGCAGGGTCTTGAAAGGTCCGGGTGTGTCCACCAAGACGCTCCGAGATCTCGACCAGCACAAAGGTTTTATTCTGATCGGCCAGACTGACTGCACCATAAGTCCCGGCAGCTCCACCACCAATGATGGCAAAGTCTCGCTCGATGATGTCTTGAGCAGCATATGCCGA
The DNA here is from genome assembly GCA_013759095.1 of Fusarium sp. NRRL 29148. Lineage (NCBI taxonomy): Eukaryota > Fungi > Ascomycota > Sordariomycetes > Hypocreales > Nectriaceae > Fusarium > Fusarium sp. NRRL 29148. Next base: position 17,445 of record JABSTL010000089.1, read on the forward strand.
AGAATCGAACTGATCATGACTAAGTAGAGATGCGGCCAAAGCACCTGTGGCAGTGGCAAGGAAGAAAAGCGTGGACATCATGTTGCTAATGAGTGAGTGGATGATAAGATGGCAGCTAGACTACTTAGCCAGGACCAAAGACATCAACCCCTTCCTCTCATATATTCTATCATCTGGTTAACTTTACTCCGTGGTTCTCGGTGAGGCTGGTATGATGTTCAACCAAACTTAAGCATGTATTGATATCCAAGGGCTAGCGTGGAACTGTACAGAAGGATCCTTCTGGCCGCAACAGCCGCAAGAACACACGAGCTGGCGTAGAATTGCCTCGAAAGAAAAAGAACTAAAATCTTACGCAATCAATAACGGCAAAGCATTGTAAACGTGCAAACATTGCTTTTGGCGTATCTACAAGATAAACACAATAAGCTTTGTTGAGGCCGGCACGCTAATGCGGGAAGTCTAAAGAGGTACAAAGGTAATCTGATAAAAAGTCAAACAGATGGTCCCCCCAGCTCGAGCCATTCAGAGGTGGGGTTAGATAGATTCACAGAGACTCAGCCCACCGGGTAGACCGGCAGTTCGGCTAACCGGTACGCTTGGAATGATAAGTGGCATCTTAATGCCTAGTTTAGTTAGTAGAAAGGATCTAACGTTCAATATTTTTAACCGGATTGGGCAACTCGTAAACGCCCTATCGCCCTATGGTGATTTAAACCAGCTTACCCTAATCCATTGATATAACGGCGCCAAGGGGAAGGGCAACTCGCTTCTGTAAACGCCCTCTTTCTAGCTATTATTAGTTTACTAGTAAACTTGTCTGACCATAGAACAACCATGGTGAGGCAATCACCGCGACAACAACCCCCTGGTGCCGTAGGTGGTCACTTTTACCCTTCAGAGACTCTCAACACTAACGCAGTACCTCGATGATAAGTGCGAGGAGTGTCGCCGAAAAAGAGTTCGTTGCGATAGGGGAACACCACAATGTACAGCTTGTGCTACTGCAGGTGTGGATTGTGTAGTGCGAGAAAGCTTCCCACCCAGAGGACCAAAGAAGGGGTATCTGAAGACGTTACAGAAACAAATTGGTATCAACTGCTCGTTTACGCCTCTGGTTTCTAGACTAATTCTTATGCGCTACAAAAGAGGACCTCCAGGCCCAACTGGAACAACAACAAAGGGCATCTCCACCTGCTGCCATAACCACTACTTCTGAGACACAAGACTCACTACCCTCCCTGTATGAGGAGAACGCTGGCACTGAATATGGGAGCGGTGAGAGCAGTACTGATGTCAATGAATCTCAGAATGTCATCCGCGTATCTCCCGAGACAGTTCCTATTATTCCTGAATGGCTGGCGCCTATGGATTTTCAAATTCCCATCGTACACTCCGAGCCCCAGGGATGCTTTCATAATTCTTACTTAAGCTCCCCTTTTCCCTCACTACCATCACTCGAAAGTTTCCAGGGCCTGGTCCAAATTCCCAAGGAACCTGATCTTGTTATCACTCCCATTATGCACAACGATCTGTAAGTCTAGACACTGAAGAGCGATCCACAGACGGGCCATCTTAACACTTTCTATAGAGACCAACTTTTCTTTGATCGGGCTTATCCATTTGCGCCAATATTGCAGATACACCGTTACCGCTCTTGGTCTAAGCAACCAAGCAAAAGCAAGCAAAAGGCTTGCCTACAACATGCTATGTGGACCTTGGCCTCGTCACTCTCTAGTCAATTCCAAGTCTACGGCTGTAAGTTATACGCAAAGACGGGTCAACTTCTGCACGCGCTTGAGTCAGAGGAACTGTGTCGCAAAGTATCCCTCGAGCAGGCACAAGCGTGGATCTTCCTGGCTATCTACGAGCTAACATGCCAGGATTTCCATCGAGGTATGATAACCGCTGGGAGGGCATTTCGCTTGATTCAGATGATGAGATTGTACCAGCTTGATATGCCCCAAACACCCCCCACAATGCAACTAGATCCGTATCAAAGGGAACTCATTGTTCAGGGGCCGGTCCAAGAGGACTGGATTGATATCGAAACTAAAAGGCGGACTTTCTGGCTTGCATATAAAATCGACCGATTTACAAGCATAGTTGACGGACTGCACATGTTCTTCGACGAGCGTCTGGTATGTGTACCCCACGGAATTATCCATGCAAGTGACAACGTATTCATTTCCTGTCAGATCCGTACCCGCCTACCAGCTCCCGAGTCTGACTTCTCGAGTGGGCGCCCGATGGAAATGAGTTTCCTCTCGGATATAATTCCACTCATTGGCCTTGAATGGCCACGGGACAAGCTATCGCCTTTTGCTGAGAGCGTCATCGGAGCTACGATCTGTGGCCGTGTTCTAGAACACAAGCAGAAACCTCCCGCGAAACCCTGTCAAGAATTCTGCCATCAACACCGGTCCCTTCACACGTTGCTGGCGCAACGCATCAAGATGCTGCAACTATATGCGTCGCTAGAGTACCCAGACCCTATCATTGCATTCGCTACTCTGGCGGCACATATAGGCGTGCTTATGCTCTATGACCTTATCAAATCCAGGCCCCTGGGTACAGATGCAGAAGGAACACAGCTTGCGCAAACGCTTTTCACGGAACACAAGCAGCAATCTCTAGATTCCGTGGCTGATATAGTTCAGTCAATCGCTGTACTTAGCCAGCACTTCCAGGTAAAGTAGCTCTCTGAGTTCAGGCGCATTGCAATGTGAAGAGGGATCACTGACGATCTTACAGATGCACCCCTTGACACCTATCCTTCTTGTATTAGGCGGTCGGTTTTCGCAATCGCACCCCGGGCTTAATAACGCCTATATTAAACTTATGCCTAGTGTAACAACTACACTACAAGCCTTAACTGGCCTTAATAAGCTAGCAAAAGACTTTGTTCAATTTTTGAAAGTGTAGAATAATATCAAGTG
>JABSTL010000090.1:0-17952 GCA_013759095.1 Fusarium sp. NRRL 29148
GCTTCACACGTCACTCCGTTCTGAAGAGGGAAAGTAGGAGAGTTGCAATGATGGGGGTCTTGAGGATTCCCACGTCCATCTGTTCAAGTAAATTACATCTTTCGCCATCTCGAACTTGTTTGCTTCCATTCACGACGACTCTAATCATTCTACAAGATGTGTTCGTCACATTGCCTTATCACCTTAGGACTCTTCTGCGCCTTGCCTGTCAGAGCTTTGGATCTCAACTCTTTCACCGGACAAGCTCAAGTTCTCGGTCGTCAGCGCGAGATGATCTTGAATCAGCATCAAGACGATGGCACAGTGAAGCCGATGCGTATGATGGCCGAGCCAGAAGCGGACGACTCTGACGGAAAATGCACCAAGACGAAAGGCTGTAAACTAGGTTGCTGCGGTCCATTGTAGGTGAATATACATCGCCAAGGGGGCCATGATCATTAACATGATCTCAGGAACAAACAAGGTGTCGGAATCTGTGGCACTGGTCCAAAGTTCTGCGGTAAAGGCTGCACATCAGAGTGCGACTACAAATCCGAATGCGATCCAGGCGGCTGGGGCCTCAAATATTCCAACTTCACCACCTGCCCACTGAACGTCTGCTGTAGCGGCTACGGCTTCTGTGGTACCTTGCCCAGCTACTGCAAAGACAAGACAGTTGCTTCGCCCAAGTGCGACAGAGCGGAGCACTCTTCAGACAAAAGGACCATTGGGTACTACGAGGGCTGGAACTATCAGAGGCCCTGCGGCAATATGGAGCCTGAGGACATTCCACTCGGATACTACACGCACATCAACTTTGCCTTTGCCCTTGTCAACCCTGATACTTACCGCCTGGATCCGATGGATGGAGGAACAGCCTCTCGTTACGGGAGAGTTTCTGCACTGAAGCAGCACCAAAACGACCTAGAGGTCTGGATTGCCATCGGAGGATGGGCTATGAACGACCCTGGGAAGTATCGAACAGTCTTTTCTGATCTTGCCAAGTCTGAGAAGAAGCAAGACGCTTTCTTTGACTCACTTATCACGTTTCTGCAGCGATACGACTTTGACGGTGTCGATCTTGACTGGGAGTAGTAAGTTCATCAGTAAACCTGTCCTGATTTAATCCACTAATACTCTGGTCAGTCCAGTCGCAGAAGATCGAGGCGGCGTAGAGGAAGACTTCGACAATTACGTTAACCTTTTGGCCCGGCTTCGGAAGCGACTTAATTCTTCAGGCCGCAAATACGGCTTGACCTTGACACTGGTAGGTTTTCCATTAGTTACCAATGAAACCACCCTAGCTCATGACTATAGCCCGCTTCTTATTGGTACCTCAAGGGCTTCGACATCGTCAACATGGAAAAGTATCTCGATTGGTTCAACATCATGACATACGACATCCGTAAGCTTCTAACTCTCCATTGAAAAGACCCTGAAGGTCTCACTGACAGAACTGCAGACGGCGTTTGGGATGAGAACATCGAGTCCCTCGGTCCTTACGCGCACGCACATACCAATCTCACAGAGATTCAACAGGGCCTCGAGCTTCTCTGGAGAAACAACATCAATCCCGAACGGGTTGTCATGGGACTTGGCTTCTACGGTCGAAGTAAGTTGCTCCTAAAAAGCCACCAGAGCTTCACTGACACTGACTAGGCTTCACGATGAAGAGCTCCAGCTGCATGGACGCTGGGTGCGAGTTTAGCTCAGGCGCCAAAGGCGGTGAATGCACTGGCACCAAGGGCGTTCTCTCAGCAAGCGAGATTAATAAGATCATCAAGAATGGAGGAAAGATAAAGCTTGACAGGGAGACAGCCGTGCAGATTGTGACCTGGGACTCAAACCAGTGGGTTTCTTGGGATGACGCCAAGACGCTCAAGATGAAGCTTGACTATGCCAACGAGAATTGTCTTGGAGGGTATGTTTCACTCGAGAACTTGCCGTGAGAAAAGGTGATGCTGACTTAGGATACAGAACCATGGTCTGGGCGATTGATCTGGATGATGGTACGCTTATTGAGGCGCTTGGGCAAGGCATCAACCGTAAGAAGTCACGGGTTTCCGCACCTGAGACGATTGTGAACTGTTTTCGTAGGGGAAGCTCGCTTCACGATGAGCTGTAAAAGCTAGATGTAGCCAGAGTTACTGTATAGAATCTGAAAATATATCTATTATCTCCTGCCTATCTTGTTGAGATGTCATAAGATTTGACTATCGATCACTCAATCTCCCGCCTATTAGTTCAAAAACAAAACGTCCACCAGTACCCATTCACTCTACCCCATGAGCATCTCCAAGACGATATCTGTCGTCTTAAATGACTTGAGTATACTATGGGGGCATCATCGACCTCATGTCAATTGCAGTTGAGCTTGACATCTAATCAATTACTGACACGACGACAGTAATTTTGTGCCATTGCATGGTAAGAAAATATCCAGAGAAAATAATGTGTCATAGTCAAAAAACCTAGTCTACACACGAAGCTAAGAATACAAATTTATTACCTAAAGTACAGTCATACCAAGTGTCCTTATCTCCTAACAAATTCCTGCTGAAGTATCTCCAGCTCTTCTGGAAGACTTTCCACGAATCTTGTTGAACAATCCCCGAGCTGTGTTGTCTTTGTCGTTGAGCAACTTGCTCACTCCGACATAGTCAGTTCCATATATTTTCAACAACCCTGCGATGTCGCCAGTTGACGGGCTTTTTCTGTTAGGAATCCTTTCTCCTCCGGGATAAGTGAGAACGGGCAAACGCTGGTCGCGATCCTCTGGGTTCTCGGCATTGATATTGACTCTGCCTTTGCCCCCGGCACCGCTTGGATACATCATCAGCGAGTCTTTGTCAATCTCATCGTCGTGGGTGGAACCAAGGTATGGCAGAGGGACCCAGTCCATTGCGCTGAAGCCGTAGTCCTTTGCTACTGAGGGTATTCTGCAAAGACTGTCGAGAGTGTCCTTGTCCTTGTCCTCTCTGGAAGCGTTTGCTTCCTCAAGCTTGGCCTTTGCGGTCTCATAGTCATCAAGGTTCTCGCAATGATAATCCTCTGTCATAAAGTCGGTACCCATAAGATACTCGATCCATGTCTCATCAGAGTCGCTCTGGCCCCACCATTCTTTGATCTGGTGCTCATGTCCAAGGCCCCAAACATGACCAATCTCGTGAGCAGTGTTGACGGCAGTGTCGAGGTTCCCCACCCCAATCACGTCACTCAAATGCATTGTAGGGCCCTCTATGCCTTCCCGTCTGTTGACCGCTGGTAATCCAATGCTAGACCTGAATGTGCCTTGGTCGTTGTAGTGTATAAGCAGGCATTCGCTTCTGCGGGATCTACATTTTCTTGGTTTAATACCCTCATATTGAAAGCCGTTTGCACTGAGGGTTCCCCAGATATCAATGGCCCTGCGAAATTGTGCTTCAAGCTTCTCTTTTGCTTCATCATTGGCGAAAGCGTATGTGATTGTCTTGTCCGGCCAAAGACGGGTACGCGAGTTGTCGCGGTAGTTATGCTGAGGATTGATAGAGACAGCCCTTTTGACTAGATCATTGTCGAATCTGTCATGGCATGCTGTAGGGATCTCCCAGAAAGAGCTTCCTGCTTTCACAAGACTTGCTAGAAGCGTAGCGGTAAAGAAACAGAATGTGGTATGCATGTTCAGAAGTTACAGCCTATGTTCAGCAATGTCTGATGCGAGTAGGGCAAATCGTAAAATGATGTAAAGACAGAAAGCCAGAAAAAATGTGCGCAAAAGTCATCGAACTCGCAGAAACGAGGTTAGACGGGGACCTCAGTACTGCCGGTTCTTCAGCGACTGTCCAGGAGCTCTCTCCCTTGCGCCAAGGTCGTGATCTCGCTGCAAGCGCCGAATAAGCCTCGGCCAATTACGGTAGGCTTCCATCTTACATGTCATGGCAACCAACATTCGTTTCATGAGATACTAAGCCCCCATAGGCCACTAGGCTACTTCGCATGCTCTGATTCGATGTTGTGAGGAGCCAACACTCGGTTCTCAGAGGTCGGAACTTCGGCGTTCTGCCAAGAGACATAATGCTTTCCTCCTGCAATTACATAGCCACGGTATGCGTGAAAGGATTGTCTATGAATAACACTTGGACGCTTTAGCCAGCCAAGTTACAGCGGCTTAACTAATTATGGTATGCCTCGTTGGTATCATGTTAAGTATATCCAACCAGGGCCAGAATATTAGTGGAGAAGGATCAGCACCAATATGTGATGAGCGCTTAGGAAGCACCTTGACTCGGCTGATTATGGAGGGCTATTCCTGATGTGAGACGGCTGTTGGTGATTGAGGTGACATTGTTTGTATGGAACCAACATACGGAGTAAGCAGGGGCGTGGGCCGTGGTTACAAGGGTGCGACGCTTACAGCCAACAGATGTAACTCCAATTCCGGTCTTCTGCTGAGCCCGTGATGCTAAAGAAAGTTCACCAGGACCGTGCAGAAGGCAATGTCCTAATCCTTCGCATCCCCGCAAAAACGATCATCAAGCGTTGTTTCAAACTTGATGTCCTAAGAATCCGATTGGGTCTAACTGGGAACCTAATATCTATGCTTCTTTTAGACCAACAGGACCAACAAACAACTCAGTGGAGTCCATCCGTCAAGGAGATTGCGAGGACAGACAGATAGTGGCTTTTGGCACTCGTCACGCCATTACTGTTTTGTGATATGATCAACCAACAATCAATTCACATGTAGCAGTTTTATGTTACCCCTGATGGACTTAGCAATGGTTGAATGAATTATCTGGGGCTTCAGCAAACGATACCGTAGGTAGTACAGCACAGCCATTGTCCCACGGTGCAATTCCCGTTTCGGGCGATACTGTGTCTCGCTATGAAGAAACCCTTCTATGACCTGATTTACATGTGCATTGTTAGTCTCTTCTAGTGAACTCACTTTCATCTTGACTGTTATTACTCTTCTCTTCCTATGGGAGCTGTTCAAACGGAACTCAGTCGCGCTTCACCATGCTGTCCCCCTTCACTCTGGCTTGTCTCTGGGCAACCTTGCCTGCCGCCTTCGCTCAAGATAGCAAACCATGTGGTCCAGTTCATCCGGGCCAGCCCACAAATTGTATTGCCTGGCATACAGTCAAGAAAGGCGATGACTGTGATAGCGTACCCATGAAATACTATATCAGCAGGCAGGAGTTCATGGCTTGGAATCCAGCCGTTTCAAAAGACTGCTTGGACAACTTCTGGGTCAACTCCGCCTACTGCATCAAGATCGACGGTACTTCAGCTATTCGCAGCTCCACCAAGGCTATCATCACGACCAAGGCTGCCGTACCCACTAGTCGTCCAACAACAGGCAGTGTTACAACTACGAAGCATACAGTGACCTCAGGTCGTTCAACAACAAAAGGCTTTTCGTCAGTTACAGAAGATCTGAGATATACCACGTCTCCCTCCACCACCACTGTAAATAGTACATACTCAATACGGCATCCGGTTTCGACATGGAATATCAACACTCCAACTACTGACTTGAGCTGGCCTCCCAAAGCAACTCAGAAGGGGCAGCCAGTGACATGCAAGAAATGGCACCTTGCCCGCCCAGGCGAGGGCTGCCAGGACGTCCTGAATAGATACAGTGCTTTCATGAAGAAGGATGACTTGTAAGTTGAACCATTATCCTAGTCGTGAGACCCAGCTGATAAAGTATTCACAGCTTCGAATGGAACCCCGAGGTCCATACCGACTGCTCCGGTCTTTTCGTTGGCTACTGGTATTGCGTCGGGGTCAAGTCCAATGCAACGAACAACCTCCAGTGGTCAACGTCAACACCGCCATTTACGCCACCTCCAGACCCAACGATTCACAAGCCTACAAAGCTCACTCCAGCCAACTCCGACTTCACACCAACACCAACACATGGTCCTATGCCAAAGGACTGTGTCAACTTCCACCAGGCGGAAGCGGACGAGAGTTGCCGTGACATTCTCAAAACATACAACTACCTCTCAAAAGAACAGTTCTTCAAGTACAACCCCGTACTAAAAGACAGCTGCGATGGTCTCTGGAAGGGTAACTGGTATTGCGTCGCCGTCAAGAGTGAGACTCTGATGCCTCCGACAGTCACCACAACCCCCAGTGATGTCCCAAGCGGAAGCCCCAAGAACTGCACCGCTTGGTACTACACTACGAGTAGAGAGACATGCGACCAATTGGCAAACATGTTCGGTACTTTCAGTGTCGAGGAGTTCATCGCGATGAATCCGTCAGTTCTAGACGAATGCGATGATATCGATGATAACACCTGGTACTGTGTCGCTGAGCAAGGTACTCCCACTACCAGAACTGCAGCCCTGACAACACCTACTCGACCAGCAACAGCCATGCCAACTCAGTCTGGTATAGCCTCCGACTGTAAGGAGTATTGGCTTGTTTCGAAGACAGATACCTGCAAGTCTATCCGACGAGCTAACAGTAAATCACTGGAGAAGCTGGTAGGCTGGAACCCAGCATTGGGTAGCGAATGTACTGGATTGAAGCCTGATTCATATGTTTGCGTGGATGTAGGTAAATAGCTTGTGCAAGACTTCAGTCGTTTCTAGATAGTTTGGTGTACAGGAGGCTAGAGACCTTGTCAAATCCGTTCAATTTGTTTCATCAATGTATTTTAGCACTTGCGACCTTCTGTATAGCAAGGCTGCTCTAGTGTGATCTATTGATAGCTTCTGGTAAGAAGCGTCAAGCACGGACTATTCCCCAGTGAAGGTGTCTTCACACGCGGAGGGTGGCACAGTGTAACTGTTGCTCAGCACAGTGCCAACTTTTATAAAGGTTCGTTCCATGACCTGACTTGTAGCGAACCAAGAATTCTCACGCAGACTCCCACCCTGTATCGCTGTAGTATGGCTGCAGGCTAAACGATCAAATCGTGGTGGCCTGAAAAAAGATAAATCGTTTGTTTCTGAACCAGAAATACCTGTTCTTCCGGACCCGCGACCGCGTGAATTGACGCCATTAAACAGTACTACATAAACAGCTAGAAGTGCTATTGAGCAATGTGTTCGGTTTTCATTTACATTTCACATTCAGGAAAGTGCCTACTTTCTTGCTGAAGTCATACTGGTGTTTTGTTCGTTGTAAGGACAATGGCCGTGCTGGCTCTTAACCAACAAGCCAAGTAATGCACAGTGCAATCCCTCCATCATACAGTACAACATCACCAACTGCATATAAGAAGCGCGGTCCCCTCCACTATCCCTCTTCTGCACTGACGACCAACATCACACCACCCAAAGCTTTTTCCCATCATCATGCATCGGCGTTTCAAAGCGTGGGTGGCCGCCAAACGGCACGGACGCCCACGTATCCCACAGGACCCTGAAATGCCATGTCTTCCCAGTCCGCGACCGTACGCTTTGACTCCATCACCATCGCAAGAGCAAATCACAAAGCTAGCAGAAACGGTTCCCTTCTTTAGGCTACCCCTCGAACTCAGGCGAAAGATTCTGATCCACGCATTTGGCAATCGAACTGTTCATATGGACCTTGTTTTAACTCATCCATTGCGCAAGCCACTGAACGCTGCTTCCTACAGAAGCATAGACCCTAAGGACAGATTCTGTGGTGGAGGCCATGGGGTTGAGCACCTTTATCCATACACAAAGCAGAATCTAGGTTTAGACACAAGTCAGCCTAAGGATTGGCAATGGAGGGGCTGTGTATGTCATCGTCTGCTCCCGCCTGAGTACAACATCACAGTGAAATTCCCGCACTACGCAAAGCCTGGCGATGATCGATGCTGTGATGGCTGGGGTATTCACTGTGGAGTGTGGACTATGAAGCACCGTATGCTCGACTCTTGCTGGATTGGAGCTATGGGTTGGATTCTGACCTGTCGTCAAGCGTGGGTTGCACCGAAAAATTCGTCTGCCTTGACTATATACTGACGAATCTGTTTGCTAGATACGCGGAAGGAGTCGGAATCCTGTACGGCACAAACACCATTCACATATCCAGCAAGCCACTTCTCAATAACCTGAGCACACTGATCCTTCCCCAAAGGCTGTCGATGATGACCTCGCTCGAGATTGTGTTATCTCTTGACAATTACGAGTATCAAGGTAAAGCAGTCCCGAACCAACAAGAACTGGAAAAAAGTCTTCTTATCCTTGACACTCATTTCCCTTCTCTATTGACCCTCCACCTTGGGTTAAGGCTCAACCTTCCCATCCTCGAAGAGATCACAAGTCGTACAAGGAGGATCAACAGAAGACATGCGTACCTGCCCGGCATATTTCAGTCGATCGACGCCTTTGTCAAACGAAGACGTGACGAGCCTCAGCCAGGTCATTTCCGGGACCCCTTCTTGCTATCAATATCAGAATCAGCATATAAGGATTTCAAGACGGACGTTGAGACTGATAGCCGGCACTATTTTAAACTTCAAGGTATTCAGGTTTGGCGCCATCTATCGTCTGAGCCAATTTTGTTGGATAATGAGGGCGAAATAAGCAATGCAACAGCTGCAAATGGCTACTGGATTTGGGGAGATTACGAAGACAGGTATGAATTGGATAACAGACCAGTGGATGCCGTTGTCAGCTGTTTCGGTTCACCCTTGGGCGACTGATGATACCTGACGTTGTCGGTATATTCTTAGATGTAGTTTGGGCTCCAGATCGACCGACTTTGAGTTTTTTACACCCTGAAGATTAGCGATTGTTGTAAAGCCGTGAAGAAGATATGTAAGGCTGTAACCTCTGTTGCTTACAGCTATGTGCACAGTACATGGTCATTTTTGACACTATTTTGCCCTGCCAACCTTGAGCCATGGCTTGGCCTCAGTGCGTTCTCTGCCTGGCTCTTATCTACAACCAACATAAGCACGAATGGCAATTTTTGCCCGCTATGAACGATGAAGCGACGATTTATGAAATGGTACGTCGCGAGACGGGAGAAGCACAACGGCGTTCCCGAGCGTCCAACTCTCCTAAGTCCGCGATCGCATATTTTAACACCTTCGCCTTCAATGGAAGCCTTGTCCCAATCACAACAAACTGCACTCTTTTTCCAGATGCTCCCATATGAGACCCGAAAGCAAATCCTGATTGAAGCATTTGGCGATCGCACAGTTCACATGGACCTCACATACGACCACCCACCAATGCCGGGTAGCAACAAGGCTCATGCCATGATTCAGGAATGGAGGTTGGGTCTGGATAAGAGCAGACCTAAATCTTGGTACTGGAGAGGCTGCACATGTCATCGCAAGCCCCCGCCTTGGCATCCAGCTATCGCGACAGAGTCGTATAGTGTGAGAGCCGTTGATAAGGACAGGTGTTGCGTAGGTCTCGTGCAGCGCTGTGACATGTGGAGGAAGAACAGCAAAGACCTCTATGGGTGTTGGATTGGCGTTATGGGATGGCTTAAAACGTGCAGACAGGCGTAAGTCTCCTTTTTGGGGTTTTGTTTGTTGATGCTCACCATTTATCCATCAGCTATACTGAGGGCATTGATGTCCTGTACAGTACGAACACCATACACATCTCGAGTGCAATCCTTCTGGTCGATCTTACAGCTTATATCCTCCAGCAAAGATTGTCATCGATAAGGTCACTGGAAATTATCTGGCTTGTTGAAACAGATATCTGCATAGGGAAGAATCTCCCACGCGACAAGGATCTAAACGCAATACTATTGACTCTCGATAATCACTTCCCGAAACTCAAGAGACTCAACCTGGCCTTGAAGCTCGGACTGTCCAAAAACATGGAAACGCATTACCAATATCTCTTTGACATTCTGGACAAGTTCTTCATGCGTCGCGTTTCTAATTCCATCCGGGAACCTTTTGCCGTTTCTATCCCGTATACAGTGTATGTTGAGATGCGACGCGAGATAGTTCGTGCACAACACCATGAAGGGAATGTGTTTCACTGGCAGATATGGCGCTTATTTGGTGGTGAGTATGTTCTGCCAGAGAAGCCGTGGAATACAGAGTCGTTTGACACGACGCCTGGGGCAAGATGTAATAATGGCCATTGGATTTACCCAGGTGAATTGAGCATACGCACGGAACAAAGTGGGAGCTAGACACTTGATGGTGTTTAAGCGGTCTAAATTGCGAGCTACATGTGCTATTTTCTGTGCCTTATTTCTTGCTGAGGAGTAGCCTAGACAATAGGAGTGTAAAGCGTGTCGAACTTTTTGTATCCCTCTCCCTTGACAAATGTCTGCATCCAGGGTCCCTGTTCCTTACCCTGGGACAGCGCCCAGTACAGATCAGCATGTGCATCTCCATCAACGCGGTACTTGGGCGCTCCATCAGCCTTGCGCTCATCAGCGTAATAGAACCTACGGCATGTTAGTCCATTATACGAAAACCTGTGATACGACGACTTACTTGTAGCCTTTGTCTTTGTATGCATCCGCAGCAGCCCACATCATATGGGCTGCGCCAGACTTGCCAACGCCTGCATCGAGGAACTTGGGAAGAATGGTAACGTTGAGGATGTTGCCGGTGTAGATGAAAGTACGTGCAGCTGAGTCTGGGAGCTGGGCGAAACCAGCGACTGCCTGTTGTGCTGCGATGAAGGCGCTGTGGATGTTGATGGAAGTGTTGTTGCTGAAGTCGGTGTAAGAGACAGATAGCGGATCATCCGCCGGAGGGAAGGCTGCGGCGCTGGCTGTGATGCGTTAGAATCTGTGTTGACTTTCGATGAAACGAGAATCAGAATGGTGGCATCATAGATAAAACCATATGTTTAATGGCGTGTTTGTTGACAGTTGATATTGTTTACAGGAAAAACAGAGTCTATTCTGCCTGAAAGAAGGGAAAAAGCTACTGTGTTATTTTGAACGAGTGACTTAGATCTATCCCTGAGAGATGATGATTGTATTTGCCGACCAAATGAACTTTCGATCAAGGACGGAGCTTACCATTGTACACAACAACGCTTGGGGTCCCGAATGCTGTCTTCACCTTACTGAAGGCATCGGCAACCTCGAGTGGCTTGGTCAGATCAGTCTTGATGTTCAGCTGTTTGTCGGTGCTGTCTGCCTCCTTTTGGGAGCGAGAAGCGATGGCGACTCTGAAGCCCTCGGAAGCAAACTTGCGAGCGACGGATTGACCGATATTTGGGCCGGAGCCGAGGATGAGAACGATGGGAGACTTGGCTGCCATGGTTGATTATGTTTATTGATGTGATGTGAGTTGAGTTAATATAGAGTGGTGCTGGTTGAAGATATGCTGTCAAGGTGTGAGCTTAGTGATGTAAGATGAGATGAAATGAGACGCAAATTGAAGGTTGAGATACAGACGTTGGGCAATCTTATATAATTATCCAAATTGCACAAATATATGCGGTCTCGAGAACCCAATGCAGTTCATTATCAAGCATCTTATCAATCACTACGCAAATATTGACCCGCGATGTGATGGGAAGCACTAGGTATGTTTATTGTCAGGTTCCGCGGAACCAAGGTCAGATCGATCTTATCAATCACAGATCACATCGGATCGAAGTCAATCAGATGTCGATAGTACGTCAAGGAACATGGCACGTCTTACTGGCTGTGGGTGGCAGCTTGGCTCTGTAGAGTCATTTGTCAGCCCTAACAATTTGTCAGCGCGGGGAGTAATCTTACAAGTATTGCTACTGTTGAACCCCATTCCAACGGAGAACTATCCTGTCAGGATCTCTAGGCCACCACTCAATATAGCAACTATGCTTGATGCTAGGTAGAGAATATTATCGAGGGGGTGTCGTGGTTTAGAGACACCAAAAGGCATACGAGAGGAACACTAAGACAATTTAATGCGACGACTCGGCGCTAGACCCTGCCAGCTCGATCTGGACAATGCCCATAACAATACGTGGTAGCACCGCCTTGTTGGCCTATCATCTCTTCCTATTACCTCTATTCGCTGGTGGTCGTTTTGGAGCATAACACTCTCGCTACTTAGGTCGAGGCTCAAGGAGATTAATGCTTCCTGGATCTCGTCAATGAGAGGTTATGGGCAAATTCAAGTAGCTGCAGTGCCCAGATTCACGTCTTTCACATTATGATATGCCAAGTCACGTCCCTCGATACACCAGTCTGCAAAGGAGAACGAGATGATCTCTTGAGCAACAAGATCAGACCAGCGAAGCTACTGCAGCCCTACCTCACCCATCTAACGCAGCTAAGAGATGCAGGAACACGATCATTACCCATAAGCGTCTGTCCCAAGGGCTTTGGAGACTAGACGAGGAAAGCAATGAGCTCAAGGGTATCGGAGATAAGGCGTTTTGCGAAACAAAACCGGGTGCTGTGAGCTTTGGGTTTGGCGCTGGTGCATACGCATGCTACAACCAACCAGCGTAAGTAAATGCTAGAATGGCACTGCATATAGCACGCTTTGGAGTTGCTGGCCCTTTTTGTCCTGCTCATGGAACTAATGATTGCTAGGAAAATCAATGCAAATCCATTCTCAGGTAGTCAATACCAATTCTATGATTTTGGATGCCCATCACAAACTAAGGTATATTTAACCCCTTCAATCTCTATCTGAATATCCTCAATTCCCCAATTTATGCTGACTCTTCTTTCAAGCCGACCAAGCGAGCTGTGCCCGTCAAAAAGGTTCCCTCTTACCTACCACTCAAGAATCCTCTCGTTGTTAGCAGTGCTTGTTCGTGTCACATCAGCAACAAACCGGCTGCTGCAATAACACAGACTGTCACCGCCAAGTATCCCAAGACTGTCACTAATATGGTAAAAGAGTACACAACAAGCTATATTACAAAAAAGCAGGTCACTACCGTGTACAATCGAGTAACCAGAACGGCAACAGACTTCAAGACCTTGGCGGTAACAAATCGCAATACCAAATCGCAATACCAAATCGGTAACACAGCGCAAGAGTGCCACGATGACCAAGCCAGTTAGACTCACAGTGACGAACTACAAGAACGTGGTTGTCACTAACTACAACACTGTCGGCGTTACCAACCATAACACTATTGTCACAACGAATTATAACACTGCATCTGCGACTGCTTATAACAGGGTGTATGTTATCAACATAGGTTATGTCACTGTCACCGAGTATGATACAGTCGTGGCGACTGATATCGCGACAAATACTGTGATATCGGATGCAGTCACTGTGTCAGTCGGGGATTCATATGTTTGGGTGTCTTAGAGGGCGTACGGACTTGATAAAACATTCAGCCAGTGAGATAAATAAACTTGTTAGTCTTTACATATACAGCACGCATGCGATTAATATGAAAGAGAAACGGGACTCTGTTCAATACCTCTTCTGCACAGTAAACGGCACACGAGGCATGGTGTGACGCGGACCTGGCTCTTGGATGACGAAGCTGAAACAGTGGCTGACATCCACGCTTGATTGCAAGAGATGTTGGGATGATGTAGATATCGGCACATTGTGATAATTTATAGTACAGTAAAGGTAAATAGGGTAAATTTGTGCGACAGCGACATGGCCAAAAGTCAGGGGGACATCTACTTATCCAAAGCCTGGCATTGACACTGTTTAGAGTCAGCACTCAGCTCAATCAAGGCAATGTAACTCCAGGGTATGATAAGACTTACCATATGCCAGTACACACCACGCGCAGCCAATAACGCGCGATGGCTCCCCTTCTCAATCAACCTGCCCTCACCAAGAACAAAGATGACATCGGCATTTTGCACCGTGGCAAGTCGATGAGCAACGACGACCATGGTCCGCCCTTTGCCAGCGCGCTCAAAGGCCTCTTGGACCAGCTTCTCACTCTCTGAGTTAAGAGAACTTGTCGCCTCATCGAGGAGCAATATATCAGGGTTTCGCATCAAAGCTCGGGCGATAGCGACGCGCTGTCTTTGGCCGCCTGAGAGGGTCACCCCGCGGGAGCCGACTTGGGTTTCGTATCCTTCCGGGAGGGACATGATGAACTCGTGGATGGATGCTTCTTGACATACGCGGTGGACAGTTGCGTCGTCGACAGTATCTTCGACGCCGAGAAGGATGTTCTCTCGTAATGTTCCTGTATGATAATCAGCTATGGCATTATGTGAGAGTGTTTTCTGTCTGTCATACCTTGAAAGAGACTGGACTCTTGGGCAACTAGAGAGAGATGACGACGGTATGTGTAGACATTGTTGGCGGCGATATCTTGACCATTGCAGAGGATGCGACCGTGATCAGGATCGTAGAATCTGCGAGTAGCATCATGTCAACATTCATCACAGTACGTCAAAGAATGTCCACGCACCTTTCAAGAAGAGACACAATGCTACTCTTTCCACTTCCAGACGCACCGACAAGAGCAGCAAACTGGCCCTTCTCAATTGTGAGACTGAGACCCTGGAAGACAGGCACGTCACGAGTAGGATACTTGAAGTGAATGTTATCGAGCTCAATCTTCATGCTATCTCCCTGAGAAATGAACTTTGCACCAGTAGCTTCAGGTCCGTCCTTCACCTGACTATTCCTTAAACCAAGGATGCGATTGGCAGCCGCACGTACTTGAGCGACGTTGGGACCAAAGCTGAGTGCACGACCTGTTGTTTCGCCTGCACTTAGGACAGACATGAAGCACACGAAGAAGCTCTCCAAGTCATACTCGCCGCCGAGGAGAAGACGACCACCATAGTATAACAATAGCTTGACAACCAATGGTCGCACTGTCGGAGAAGGCATACAGCAAACTCACTCAACGAGCCTTTTTGAAGGCGTCGTTGACATGATCGCTGTTAAGAGTGCGGAACTGGTCGCAGATAGCACCTTCAAGAGTGAAAGATGCCACTGCACGGGATGCACCGATTGCTTCAGACGCGAACTTGGAGCTGTCGACGAAGACGGCGTTGTTCATTTCTTCGAACTTGATCTCGTACCGCATTCGCCAATACCCAGCGGCGAGCAAAATGGGGACAACTACACAAAGCGATACAAGGGCAAGCTTCCATGCAAAGCTAGTGCGATGGCAATAGTACCCATCAGAGTCCAGAGGGCAATAAACACACTTGCAATATCAGACCCCAACAACTCCTCAAGCTGCCTTGGATCCTCAGCGCTCCTCGCAGCCATAGCCCCCTGCGAATGGTCATCATGATCAAATAACGCAACCTTTTGATTCAGAATAGACAAGAAGTACTGCTTCTGATACTTGGCACGGATAGTACTCGCAGTGCGTGTTGACAGAAAGAATGTGGCGCAGTAGGCTAGACCTGCGGAGATAGCGAGGACAGTCCACATGAGCGACCAGAAGGAACTTTCACTTCTGACTTGGACTCGTCGGGGAGGTAGCCGAAGACAATGATGACTTTGGCGAAGAGCCAAGCTTGGAAGGGGATGGCGGCGCCGGCGCAGGCGGAGAAGAAGAGGGTAAGGGCCATCATGTACATGTTTTTGGCGTTGACCGAGATGGGTCTACCAAGACTCTCGTTGTCACTCTCCTTGTCAACACATTGTTTCCACAAAGCCGGATACACATCCGGGGCGCCAGCTCGATATCGCGCTGTCGTCATGCTCCAAGCAAAGTTGCCCGCGGTCACGAGGTCGAGTAGTTCCAGCCACTGTCGTGTCTTCTCGGTAGCAGCACCTTTGGCAAGGAACTCGTCCTTGAGGCTGCAGTTCGGGTCGCGAAGACCCCGAGTAGAGCTTGTCTAGGTAAGGAGGGCTAATGCTACTCCGATTGGTTGAATTGTCTAGTAGTAACATAGTTGACTCAACTCAGCTGCACTATTATAGACAGTATTACCGTCTAGACTAAGTTCTGTTTCTTGGAATAGTCTTACCGTCTTGAATGAGATCACATACTGTCAAAGCCGCTGCAAATGTATTAATATATTGATAATATAATGTCATTCTGTTATGCACCTACATACAAGTAGGGAGTGTTCAAGTAGGTCTAGAATAGTTTCAGACTATGAACCTTCCTTGAGGAGGTATTGGTGGGGGTATCATAGAGACAGATGCTTATAGTACTGAAGACAAGACTAGCGATGTTACTTCTTGTATAATTTCATTCATTCTACTATTCATTCTAGATAGTCAGTGATTAAATCCATATGCCATTACTCCGTTTTGCTAGCCATCAATTACTACTAGTCACTCTGTGTACTCTCCCACATCATGCATGTACCTGTTTCTTGCCGAAGTGATGAGTCATTTCCATCAACTGCAAGGATAATAAATTGTTGCAAGACTGAAAACCAGTATCGCTCCCATCATCAAGGCCCCTCCGGTAGCCAACTTATCTGCCCCATTCTTCTTAGAGGTCTCAGTAGATTTGCTGCTGTCCCCAGTCGCGGTGCCAGTGGCGCTCGATGAGTCGTTGCTTGCACCAGAACTACCATCGCTATCAGAGCTTCCCTTGCTACCAGAATTTTCATTGCCGACACCGGCAGCAGTGATAGTATAGACAGTTCCATCGCCCCCGTTGGTGTACGAAAAGACCTTTCCGCTGGCCGGTGCCGTGACGGAGCCTGGATTGTTGCTCAAGGTGGCGGTACCAGTCTTAAGGGGATCATCTGGTTTGTAGTATGTGCTAACACCATTCAAAGAGTATGAGAGCTGGGGTGAACAATCGTACGTCTCCATGTATGACCCGCAGGACTTGTAGTCAACATTTAGTTCGGACTCGAGCGTGGTTATTTGTTTCAGGCCGATAAGGTTGGGGTCCGTATTGGGGCAGATCTCGACGATACTATTGCATGTTAGTGTCTATGACCCAATGATTCAGAACTTGAGCATACCTTGACAGAACTCCACTGATCTCACAGCAGTTACAGCCCTCGATTTGCTGCAGATTGCTTCCCGCATCACCCGAATTGGCGTTGTTCGAACACGTCGCCGTCTGCTGAATGGCATCCTGGATATTGAGATAAACTTGGCCAACGTTACAAGAGCAAGCGCCTGGCGCTTTTTTGGGAGCGGGAAAGTAGGGAACGGGTTGCTTGGCATCATTGCAATTCATGAAATACGAGACCATGTACTCTTGGTACTCGCATTCCCAGACCCTGTTCCAGCAGAAAGCCGCGTAGCAGTTGAAGTTGTCGACGTAGTTCTGGCAGTCGCATGCGAGGAGTTCTACCTGGCTGTTGTCGTCGCGAGCTTGAGCGATGCAGCTGCTCGTCTTCTTGTTCGCAGAGGCCTGGCACTTTTCGAACCCTGGTGCGTCGGCACAGCCTGAGCTTGTGAGTGTGACATCAGCTGCAGCGGCTAAAGCAGCCAAGCTGATAAGAAAAAAGCCATATGCTTTCATGGTACTCCGTAATTGTGTACTAAAATAAAGCTACGGTACAAAGGGTGCCAAGATGTTGCTTGCTTGATAGAGCTTCTAGTGTCCATTATGTACCTGTGCAGGTGTCTTTCAGCACTATGCAGGAGACCGTTGGCACATCCCGAGATATCCGTAATCGGCCTTACGAGAGAGGGCATTGCTGAAATGGATAGAGAATAAAGCTTTGATTTAGCCTAGACTTGGCCAGATTCGGAATGCGAGCCTGTCATGTCGTCCTGTTTATATTACAGGCCCGCAGCGAGCGTGCCGAGATGCCGGGCTGAGATATTTATCTCAGCTTTCATATCGCTTTTGTCACGAAACATGCTGGTTACTGCATTGTTTGGGTTCTGATTAATGGATATTTTAATGTTCGCATTGTGTTACTGAGTAACTAAGTAATATAGAGCCTTGAGAGCCAGGCTGTTATTTGCTAAATGTGACTACTGTACAAAGTATTGAGGATTCTTATATACAGTTCCCTAAATAGATGTGAGAGAGCATTTCGCGTCTTCAGTCTTATTTAATATTCAATTCCGCTAATGAGCAAAATGAGTCTGCTTGTCTTCTCTACATCTAAAAAATAGCTTACCTGTTTTTTTCTGCTTAGTAGGCAATTTTTTATAAACTATTACTGCTACTTCTCTATTTAATTAAGAAATTTAAGTCTTAAAAGCTTTTTATATAATAAAAGAAAACATGCTTTATTACA
>JABSTL010000091.1:0-14267 GCA_013759095.1 Fusarium sp. NRRL 29148
TTATAAGCTATCTCTTTCTATTATACAGAACTAGAGCATCCTTTAAGCAAGCGAAGCCTATTAAATACCTTATATCACATAGGAAGTTAAAATTTATTATACAAGATATACTGTATCTGCCAAGCACCAAACCACCTGATTTCTTAGCTCCGGTCAGACGAGCATGGTTCTCCAAATTCTAGTCGCCATTACCCCACGTTATTACACATCACTTTCAGTCAAACCATTCAAGGGAGTGCAGCATTGCCAGGGGAGTCTAGTGTGTACAAGAAACGAAAATGACGACCTTTACCCATGAAGAAGCGGAAACGGCAAGTATCGGCTTATCGCTGGTTCACAACTGTCGCCAAGGTATTTGGCGGTATTCCAGCACGTTTCAGTAACCTTGTCTCGATCAAAGGTTTTTCGGCCTCGATATCGTCGAGCTCCTGTTTTGCGTTATCATTAGTTTGATCCTTTTCCGCGAGTGTTGAAAAGGATACTGACGATTTATGGCATTTAGCAACCTGAACTTTCTTGAGGCCAGCTGTCGGATCGATTCCGCCAAATAATTCGCAACCATGGTTGGCACTGATGATGTTACTGTGCCCCGGTTCGGCTTATTTATTGGGAACGCCGACTGGTCTCGTATAGAAGACATAGCTTGGTAGTCTGCTGAGATGTAGGTTAAGCGAACGCCATGACCAACATCTTATCAACTCATTTACTCACGACCCGCTGTTTACTTGGAGACGAAAATTAGTCAAAGGGGCCGTGGCATGGCTTAAATCACTCAAAAGATGAAAATATCGTGTTTTTATGGCACAAAGCCTCCCCCGTCTCAGAATCTGGAGTAGCGAGTAAGTATTATGTTGCTAAAATGGTAAGCGGGGATGCCAATCAGGAATGTCGAAATCACCTAACGTCAGCTCACCAACAAGGAGATACTCATTTTACGTAAAATGTTTAAAGAAAGGAACACGTCTTATTGAGGGATTATTTACTTATCGAAACTCAGATTTGGCGTATGTGAAAGTCGTAAGTTCTATATGAACTTCGCCTTGATCACTCTATGTCTCAACAGTCGAGCATTTGAAGTTCTCTATCCGACCAGGGATTGGCATCACAGAGAGGAATAACCATGTCCCCCATTCAAGCAAGCACGGCTCTACAGTGCGCATCGACCGTTGAGACTTGAAGTGAATAATACCGTTAACGTAGCATGTAATGGCAGCTGACATTGTAGCACTCTGGGACGACAACAAGCCGAGGACGTGTTACAAGAAAACCGTGTAACCAATCATTATATTGAGGCTTTGACAACAAACTACAGAGGTCTCAAGAAATTTAATGACCTTCCACAAAAGGAAGCTCCTGTAGGCAGTGGGCCGGTGGCCAGACAGAAAGATATGCTTATCCAGACGTTTCCGCATTTCCAGGCTCTAAATTCCAGTGTGGGGTAGCGCCAAGCACAAGATGCGTCCGTATCCCCGATGCCTATCTATCAGAGCTGCAGTATATAAAGTCTGCATACAAATCTGATAAAAATTTATGTATTGTAAGAAATAACTGGATAACAATGAACAGGATCCAGTGAGCAAATAGGAAGCCGCTTTCATCCTCAAAACTATCTTATTAATACTGTAAATCGTTTATTGAAAAGCTGTCCAAGTTAGTGCCTTTCCCAGCCTCACATATGCGAGCGTCCGCTTCCCCGCGTATAAGACCAGGTCTCCTCCCTACTCCCCAGCTCCCTTTCCACTAAACTTCCAGTGGGTATGGGGTAAAGTGGACAAGCTTGGAGGTGGAGTCCTCCTACTGTCCCTCTCAGAAAAAGGAGAAAGCTTAGCTCTCTGCCAAGTCGTCCATGCTGTCATACAATGATACCCTATCACTCGCTGGTACGCGCCAAGACATAGGACGACTTGCGGATGGGCACATCCTCTGCTTCGCCAAGCAATCGATGATACAGGCCGAGAAAACAGGTGACGGCTTGCCAAGAAATGCTCGTCTCGCTTGGTAGGGTAGTTATAAAAATGCTGGAAAGCCCTCCCCCCTTGGCACTTTTTTTCATGTCACACTCGTCGCGCTCTGTCTTGTGATCTGCGACAAGGTGTACGACTTCCAGCCAGTCTGAAAACTTGATATTCTTCATTGTGTCGCCAGAAAATCTGCTAGTTAACTATGGGGTTCAACTTTAAGAGAGTTGTCGACTTTATCGCGCCCAGCGCAGATAAGGAAGACGATGGCCGTGATAAATGGCCCTCTCGTGCAGCGTTTGTACTCGCTGCCATGGTACGTCATACCTCACTCTTCAATTCCATTCATTTTTCAGTCGTTGACATGACTTTTTCAGGGCGGTGCTGTTGGCCTCGGCAATCTTCTCCGCTATCCCTCCGTCGTCTTCGCCAATAATGGTCTTCAGTGGTTCATTCCGTATCTCATCGCCCTCTTCTTCCTCGGAATCCCAGTTTTGTGCCTCGAGATCTGCATCGGCCAAGCCTACCGCGGTAGTGTTGTCGTCGCCTTCAATGGGATCAACAAGCATACCAAAGGTGTTGGCTTGGCTGTCATCATGAACGGGTTTATCGTGGCTACTTACTACGTCCCTATCTTGGCCTGGATCATGCATTATTTCAGATGCTCTTTTGAGAGTCCTCTTCCCTGGAGCGGTCGTGGACAGGAATTCTACATGCAGGATGTTATCGCCAATGATGACCCCATTGTTCCTGAGGGTTCTAGGTATGTCGAGTATCCCGGCACTGGCTTCGTTGGCGAGACTGTCGGTTGGGTTGCCTTTATGTGGGTGCTTGTATGGCTATGCATGTTCAAAGGCGTTGGGACAACCGGCAGGGTTGTCTACTTCACCATGGGCCTGCCAGTTATCATGATCATCATCATCCTTGGCCGATCAGTTTCTCTCCCGGATGCCTCGACTGGCATTAAGTATTATTTCGGTGAGTGGAATGGTGAGAAGCTCGGCAGTGGCGGTATTTGGCAAGCAGCTTGCGGACAGATCTTTTTCTCCATCGGCGTGGGCTTTGGATATTTCACATCCTATGCTTCCTATAACAGCAAGCATGCAAACGCCGTACAGGACACTCTGATTATCGCAATCTGCAACTCTCTATACGAAGTTGTCGGTGGCTTTGCCGTTTTTGGTGTCATTGGTTTCTTGGGTTACTCGCCCGACGACTCATCCATCTCGCTCAGTACTTTTACCGTTGGCTTCTTGACTTACCCTCTTGCATTGGCAGAAATGCCGGGTGCCAACGTCTGGGCTGTTCTGTTTTTCCTCACGCTGGCTGTTCTTGGCCTCAGCTCGGCTTTTGCTCTTAGCGAATCCCTTGTCACGCTCATCTGCGATTGTGGATTGGGTCGCAAGTTCTCGAGAGTACTGATCACCACTGTCATCATTCTCCTTTCCTTCCTCCTCTCTCTTATCTATTGCACCAAATTCGGTTTCTACCTCCTCGATGCTGTCGACACATGGATTAACAACCTCTCACTTATCTTTGTGGTCTGGTGCGAGTGTGTATGTGCTACGACCCTCTATCGCTATACGGATGTTGTTGGACAGATTGGATGGGCTGGGTACCTAGTTTACAACATCGGTTACGTCTTGTCTATGGTACTTGGTGTAGCAGTCGGCCATGCCGTGAGCCCTGCTGCCGGTGCAGGCGTTGGATTCGGCATTTTCATCGCATCCAATATTCTCGCCATCATTCTTTCCAAGTCGCCCGACTCTAGACCTCCTGGATTCTTTGGCAAAAACAATGTATTGTCCAAGATGTGGTGGTTCTCATTCTACTCTGTATGTCGCACTTGAGCACTTGGCAAAACTGCTACTAACACGCATGCTTCTAGTTTAACCAGCTTCGCCGGGATCTCAACATCGTCGTTGCTGGTGGAAAGCGATGGAACATCCCTGTCTTCTGGGGCTTCGTCCTCCGCTACGTCTCAGCCCCAATCTTGGCAATCATCGTTTCTTTCGCCTTCCCGTTGTTCTACACCAAGCGAAACGACCCGCTGCACATTTTCGCCTTCGCGTCCGCTTGTGGCGTTATGTGTATTGTTGCCGCTGGCTTCATCCTCCCGCGATGGTTCGACGTCTTCGTCCCTCCTGAGAAGCTCCATCTTAGTGATACTTTCTATGCACCTCAGGTGGTCATGGCTCCTCTCGAGGTTCACCGCGATGAGGTCATTGAGCACGGACAACATGCTGGGGATGGACATGCCGAGCCTTATCCAAGGAAGAAGACAGAGGCACAGAGTTTCTGATATTTTTCGTCATCACTATGTTGTAGGCAGCTTTAGCACCTGTAAATGAGGAGTACATAGTAAAGTTCAACAGAAACATCGTGTAAAATGCTTCCGCCACCGTGATCAATTTGTAGGACGACTCCACCTGGCTGGCCTGCACGATGCTGTGGCTGACCATCAACTAGCCCAGGGACTAGGACTTGATAAGTCCTAAACCTCAAGCGTCTTCCTCCAATTGGGTGATGTATCTGACGTGCAAAACCTACATTCCAATTCTAATTCTAGATGGATTGATAACGTCGGTCATTCCTTACTAACCTAAGCGCACAGTCCGTACAACACCTGGAAAGTGGTCTCTGAGATCTCTGCTCTGTACCGAGTCGGTCCATGGCCATGTCACGCTATCATTGCGATGTCCGTAGTCATCAGTACTTTCTCGACCGTTCTCAAAGAACTCCCCTTCAAAGCGCAACAGCCCAACTCGCTTAGAGATGCCATTGCTAGACTGCACAATCATCCCGTAATCGTAACTGATGACTATACATCGGACTGTCATGGGATTGAGGCTGATGGTGTCGGTGCCGAAAGTGAGGTGTGAAGCACTTGCCGCCCCACCACTTGTAAGATCCAACGACCACACAATCCCTCTTTCAGTCGTCCCAATGTTCTTTTGAACAACAAAATGAGTCCATCTGCCTTCAAGGGAGTGATCATCCTTGGTGACCCAGTGCTGGCTTTTGCGTCTGGTAGGAAATGAATTGCTCTTTGCCCAGGTTCTCGTAGGCCTATAGGGCGCGAGTTCCATGAAAGGCACATCGAAAACCTTGGTAGTGATTCTCAATATATAGGTCAACCCCAAAGTCGGGCAAGATTTACCGGAAGCGAGCGACCGTGCAAGCGTGTCGTTGAGTTCCACAAGTCCTCCTCCTGTTGTTTCCGCAAACAAAGGCGCTGTGAAGCTCTTTTCTAAATGCTCGGTGTTAGCCAAGAAGTTCCATCTCACTCCGACTTTCCAGCCAGACCATGACCATGTTGGAAAACCGTCCCTCTTGGCAAACCCAGTCTCTGGAATGCTTATTTCACTCCACCGTGGCTCCCATAGCATTGCCCAGAGAATAGCGCCCACGACATCATTATGCTTCGATTTCGCAACGTGGTAAACATCTCTCTTATCCAGGTTTGAGAGTTGACAGCCAACCCATCGTAGCGGTAGACCCCAATACTGTTCTACTGATGGTTCTAGCTGGGAATAGAAGCCGAAAATGCCCTCCATTGCTCTCAGCACGTCGGAGTCGTATGTAAGTTCACGCAGAGAGTATGCCTCCAAGTTTGTCATGAACCTCCAACTACTTGGTAAATATACCCCGCTATCTGAGTCTTCGTATAGAATACGCTCAAAGATGGGGAAAACCACACGTTCGCAGCTTTCAAAGTCATGTATCAATTCCTCGGCACAGGCCATGCTTCCACATTGGTAGAAGACCTGATCATCGGCAAAGATGACACACCTGCGAGAGAACACTGCTTCTTGGTATGTCCAGCCCCTAGTTGACCATTTTGAGGCGCCCACGTGATTTGCAAACGGTATAGGCTTGTACCTCCACATCGTTTCGTTGAGGGTGAAGTTGTTTGGAATCGTACGAGGACATTCCCCCACACCAGGTAAACCATGTGACGAACTCTCCCCGGCGGCAGCTATTATGGTGACGCTTGCTTGGTTGTCTAAGAGTTGGTCAGCTTTTTGTCCGAACCTCACGTTCATGTCATTCTCGAGAACGTACAGATAGTATTCATGTGACCCAATTGGCAGTTCATGTCTTGGGTGTTTGTTTGATCAATACACAGCTGATCAACCCATAAGTATCGAAATCCTAGTTTCAGTGTGACATACATGGCGTCCTTGATCACTGCTTTGGACAGGACGGCTCGATCGCTCTCGGGGGGATTAGACGAAGAACGCCATACATAGCTAAGTGCAACATATTCAACAAACTCTGCCAACTCCACCACAGCCCTGGCCTTGCAGTCCAGTAGCCTGAACTTGGCTATCTTCAATGGATTTGCGGTAAGCATTTGGCACGACTTTCCATGAGTGCGGCAACAATGGGCGATCCAGCTGCTAACCATGTGATAATCGACCTGTCTCGAATCTAATTGTTGATACTGCCCAATTCGGCCTGGCGCCTCGAGCATATTCTCATCAGTTATCTGTAGAATTTATTCCAATTGGTTATTGAGTCGCATAACAATGTGATCGATTCCATCAAAAATGGACCGGTTGAGTTGCACTGTTACTGGATCCTCTGATTTGGCAGCAATATCTTTGCGATGCAACTGTGAGATGAGGAAACGGCACGAAGGGCATGTAGAAGCCTCAGATATACGTAGCAAGACGTTAGTACCTCCAGTTCCATAGAGACTACCCTTCGAACATATCTCGTTCAGATTGACGGATTGACATTGTGTGCAAAGATCTCTACTTTGCCAACCGGGGCCACTAGCCCAAGCTACTAATCTTCCATTGGGGTCTTGAAGAAGCAATGGGTTGTCAGCGGTACTCGAGTATACCCAAGCTTGTTACAGTAGCAACTCAGTGCAAGTGCAGAGGACATACTGACCTTTACAGTTGGCTTGGCCCGATTTTGAACCGCAAAGCTCCATCTCCGCAGCCTCTTTATTTCCATCCATGCCCGCTACTTTATGAGTAATTATGTTATCTCCGTATCATCAAGACAATCTTTCAGAGGTTGATGTTCTGCTGGTGCGAGGCCCAAGGCGAGAGTAGAGTTAGACAATAAGCAGCGCAGCGCCGGAACTCTGTCAGGACGATAGTAAAAGGTTCGCAGCAGGAGCTTGGGTTGAAAATGTCTTCTCCCCGAGAGGAATCAATAAGACCTTAGAAGTATATATGCCGTCGCACAGTTTTAGGTTATCCTTCTGGGTTTCAGCATTAAGTATACCAAGTATACCAATTGGACCACGCCACGAGGATTACTTCTGAGGTTACACAAAAATTGTCTCAAATCCAGGGTTAACGTGATGGAATATTATTAGCTACTTCAAGTTAGTTTTTTCAAGCACCTTGCTGTTTCACATAACTCGCAAGATAATGCCATATTTGGTTGCTCATCCATGTACCCCTTGTGGTGTTTCTTTTGACCAGCAGTTATATATCTTGCCTATGCCCATCTCTCATGACTAAATAATAGACTCTTAGCTGTTATTTTATTTGCGGCCTTCCTTCCAATCCTGCCACAAACCCTCCTGCTCCATAGAAGCTCGAAAGTGCTTTAATATATAATCACTTGCAGGCTGTCCAGGTAATATGGTGAAAATAATCTCATCAAGACCGACTTCAACCTCAATACCTTTTGCTTTCTAATCATTTGCAATCTTCTGGACCTTCTCTTCGTTTCCAGTATCATTGCCCTTTCGAGTGAAAATGATCGTCTCGGAGAGCTTGGACATTTTGAGGATACTCTCTTCCGTGTTCGTGCTTTGCAAAACGATAACATTTAATTTTGTGTTTACTAGAATGATTGATTTGTGCGGATCGGTTCTGGTGCCTTTTGGACAGGAGTGAAAGCTTGGGCATATATACTTGCAAAAAAGGCTCATTCACAGGCGTCCTACTACGGCGAATCGATATTCACTGGTCGATCAGAAAGTCCTGATACAGAGACCAGAACAAGTCCCTGATCAGAGGACATGTCAGGTCGGCGAGGGCCAGAACGACTTGGAGAGAAATGTACACCTTTTCGCATCATCCCTGGCGGACTGGCAAGATCTATGACAAACTGAGTTCTTGGACGCGATTGACAGTCAATGACGATCTTAGTACGGTGACCGGGAACCGCTTTAATCAGTGTCATACCGTTCCCTGAGCTGGTTGCCACAAATACGACTTCACTGAAGTGATTGAGCTTAAAACAAATAGAATTACTAAATTCCCAATAACAGATCTTCGGCAATACGGTTAACCTGTAATGTACTACAAGACTTTAGGGGGACAATTTATATTGAAGAGTGTCATATTCTTAAATAAATATTAACTACTTTTAAATAGTTTATAAATAATACTAAATGCATTCTTAGAAATAGGACTTGTTATAGAATATTATCTAAGTGAAGGCTCTATTAGTATGCCTATCTAAAACCCTTTTAGTACGTTCTAGACTAAGAGTTCCTCACCCTCTCAATATCCTCCTTTGACATATATGTAGGATGACTGTTCAGTACATAGTGAGACTGACGCCAATCCCTCGCAAATTTGTGCTCCTCCATCAGGTGTGGAAGCCCTGCGACTGCACATTCTTTATGCTGGGCAGCACAACAGACGGTCATTTGAAGAATAGTCTCCCCCTCGCGTAATTCAAATGTCCATTTGCCTTGCGCCTTCTCATCATCTACAAGTTTCAGTAGATTTAGTGCAGGATCTGGCGTAACATTTTCTTTCAGTTGGAAGAAGACATGTAGCCAATGCTTCTTCGGTTGCGGCATGGTGAATGGTCTGGTGTTTCTGAGTAGGTTGATTACTAATGTTAGGGTAGGTTTTTGGAAGATTGGGCTCTCTTTACTCTGTGCGACGGGTGCTATTTATACCTTTCAATGTCTGTGATTTAGGCACTTTCTACTGGGAGCAGTACTGAACAGTGAACGCTCTCGAGATACTGAGCAAGCGTCGGTGGCAGGATATCCATTTTCACCTGAAGGCGCACTGAGTCACAGATTCACGCAAATTGTCGCTTAGGCTATTGTCAGCAAGCACCACCCCACCCCATCGCCTCCAGAGAACTAAAACATCTCCAACGAAGGATGTAAACGAACTACAGTTAGCCTTATTTTTGGCATGACCTTATGTCCATGCCTGCTCAGTCTAGTGCCTTGAATAACGATAGCAGTGGAGATTTATTTAATAACAGGCATATTCTACTACAGTGCGAGATAACTCCGAACAAGACAGGTTGTTTATCTATGCACAGCATAGCATCAAGTTGCGAAATCAGGCAGACCTTCCTCCCGATGCCTCCCGAGTCCAATAGGTGGATACAGCTATCTAGAAGACTGTGTAGTGCTGTCTCGCTCTGAAAACATTCGATGCAATGACATAATTTATGAAAACACTCTTATGTTAGGAATCTGCTGTTGACAGCCAGTGATCAGATTCATTGCTTTGGTTTAGGTTCGCGTCCTCGGCCACAGTGATTAGGTTCTCCTGAACCACTCATTCACAGCGGCGCAAGGGTATAAATCTATCGCCAGCTCGGAGCAGGATGCAACATGACTGCCATGGGGCAAAGTGTGGAGGAAGGGATTGAAAGTTCCAACAAAGTTGAATCCCATCCCCCCAAATCAATGTTGTTCGCCGAGAGAGGGGGATACGCAGCGTTGGGGCAAAGAGCTCAAACCGCTCACTTACCACTACTGGCCACTGCCTATCACAGTAGCATAGTGAGTCATGTCGGTGTCCCACGGATATCTTCCCTAACTCCGTGAATGATATTCACTTTTCACACAAGCACCACTGCAAGTTACTGTCAGTGACGATGTTACCTCCGCTCCGCAGAAGGGCCAAGTTTCAGGTATAAAAACCATCAATCTGCAGCCAGCCTTCAATCTCAACCTTCGCTCAGCCATTTTTGATTACATGAATCTCAACAAAACTTAACAGATATAAATAAGTCTACGACAGGTTAAACTTTACAATGTCGAAGATGGAGCCGAAAGAGATAATAGTTACCAAGTTCACCAGAATCAGAATAACACCTGGCAATGAACAGAAACTCCAGGAGCTTGCCAGAGAGTATGGAGATCATGGCGCCCACATCGTCATTACCGCGGCCACGATGAGTGTCGGCCTCTCAGCGAGAGGAAGGTTCCGGCTTGGGGGTGAATATACGATCAAGAAGTTTTTGAAACAGATGAAAGATCAAGGCTTGATGTATGATTGGCATGTGGATGAATGATTCCTTTCTATTGTGGTTGATTATTCACATGGCGGGGTGAAATGCGAATCAGAACCTTTAATCTAAAATTGAAACTGCCCGACTTTTTTTTCATACGCTAGTTTCAGGGAACTTGATTTGACTCCATGCACACTCTTATTTGGTGGCTGTTCATGTCAATGCATTCATCATTTAATACTACCTGAATGCTACAGCTATCTATAATCTCAGTAATTTGTGATATCGATGTTACTTTATTAAATATGACCTAAGATTATGCCTTTTATCTTTTCCTTTATTCCCACTTGGATCTGTTCTGCTCGACAAACTCCTTCCAAGTAACTGGCTTCTCATCGAGAAGATCCAAGCTCTCCTTGAGATCAGCATCGCCGTAGTACCCAGGGTCCTCCAGAAGCATCATGTTCTCAGTCAGCTCCTTTGCGATGGAGGCAGGGAGGAAAGACTCAAAGACGTCGGCGGGAACTTGGTTGAATGTGGCGGGCTTTCCGATGACCTCGCTGAACTCGGAGACGATTCTGTTGGGGGAGTAGTAGTCGGTGGCAGCGAAGATGCGCTTGTTGATGGTTCCGGGGAAGTTCTTGATTGCGGCCTTGACAAACTTGCCTGGGGAGAGTAAGTAGTTGCAATGTGAAGGCGGTTAGGAAACTTACCCATGTCGGCGTTGACGTCAAAGAGAGGAACCTTGGCCTTGTCACCATCGGCAGGGAGGGCCCAACCATAGCTACCATCTTCATTCTTGCGAATCGAAGTAAAGAGGTTGGAAGCAAAGAAGCCAGGAAGAACAAAAGTAGCTGGAACATTGATCTGTCGGATATACTCCTCAATCTCGGCCTTGCCCTCAAAATGCTTGATATGAGTCAAGCGACCGTTGCTAATCTTGTTTGTGTCAAGAAGAGACGAGAAGATGAGCTGTTTGACGCCCGCAGTCTTGCAAGCGTCGGCGACAGCCTTGCCCTGAGCGATCTCTCCGTTGCCGCTGTTGGTCTCCCAGTAGTTTGTGACGAGGAAGACGGTGTGAGCGTCCTTGACAGCGGGAGCGACTTGCTCAGCGGTGTTCATGTCGGCCTATAAAGTAAAGTCAGATTTGAGTTTTTGGTGGAGAATGAAGGCGATTTAACTCACAGCGACGACTTCAACGCCCTTTGAGGAGAGGGCTTGGGCAGCTGGCTTGGAGACATCGCGGGTGATGCCACGAATCTTGAACTCTTTGGAGAGAGCGGGGTCGTTGAGGATGGCGCGGACGACAGAGCCGCCCTGGTTGCCAGTGGCTCCGAAAACGGTAAGAATCTTGGACATTTTGAGTTATTGAGTTGACTATTGTTGAATACTGGAGAGTACTAATGTTGATTGGGGGACTGGATTGAGAGTGAGTTGATGATGAGACTGTTATTGAAGACGAGGAGTTGTCTTTATAGATCCATGACACAACCATGATGGTGTATCCAGCCCAGCCACAGAGCTGCATGCATGCATAATGGCACAGAAATCCTTAGCAATCGAACCTTGTCCACTAGGAGAGATGAATAAGGTGCCAGACGCAGCCTCATACAGCAGCGGAGCTTTGCGCTACGCCGTGCTAATCATTAAGTAAGCCGTATACCAGAGTCGGCATGTCGGGGAACGCCAAGACATCGAGATGCAGCCCTAACTGAGCAGGGAGATTACGATTGGAGAGGTTAATTGTTAGTGATGGGGAAATATGGGGATGGGCAATGACAAAGCGAGAGTCGTGCAGTAGTGAGGATGCACTAAGATTAGTAACACTTGAAAAGCCCCTCTTCCTTTTAACGCGCGGGGCTCGGGAAACGATACGAATACCGGGCGGGAAATGCAGACTTTGGATCTGTAATTCGGATACTTCAAGAATGCCAATGCCGACCTGTCCGTTTTTCGTCCATTCCGACAATGATTCACGCGCGGGGCTAATCGCGCCGCGGTCAACGCGTAAACCGATGCCCGGAACGATGATCACGTGGTGATAAGAGATGGCAGTCACGTGCGCTCATCTCATCCTGCATCAGCTCTCACCAAAGCTTTCAGGCAGGGCGAGGGCGCGTCAACGCTCACCTCCCTCCCTTAAACCACGCGCGCAAACCCTCAAACATGGCCGAATCTCAATCCGAACAGAGCGAAAATGAGATTCGCGATGAGCGCTCTCACGGCGAACCCAGCGAAAATGAATCCGGCGCTGAATCCTCCGAGTCTGACGACGATGATTCCGACGGCGGAGGCTTGCTAGATACCATGGCCGCTGACGGCAGCGACGAAGAGTCCAGCGATGAAGACGATGACATTTATCACCACGACGACCTCACCCAGGACTCTTATCTCGACTCGTTCCCCCAGTTTGGTCGGCTTCCTAGTGAGTTGCGCAACACCATATGGGAGCTGTTCTGTCCCGAACTTTGTGCTCGGCATCGCGTGCTTGACTTTCAGATCTCGTATGGAACAGCCCTGCATCCCGACGCAGCGAGTTCGTTTGTTTGGACTGTACGCGACGGTATTGCGCTTGGTGATCAGACAAAGAATCTCCGTGCGGTGTTTGCGGTTCACAAAGAGTCGCGCGCTCTAGCCACCAATGCCTTTCCTGATTCTCTGAGCATCGATGCTGGGTCTGGAGACGCCACTGTTCGCTTTAACCGAAATTCTGATGTTGTTCTGATGAATGGTCTCAGTTGTCCCCCGGGGAGGATGGTGTTTCACTTACCAGGTTTTGCTAGCGAGGTCAAAAACTTTGCGCTTGGCGGGCCTAACATCCTTGACGATCTGAGCGGTCCCGATGTGCCAGCGCTTTTGAGGCAGTTCACCCAGCTGGAGTGCTTCTACGTGAACGTCTCGAGTACGGATTGCCAGAAGTCGACTTTGGGCTGG
Source organism: Fusarium sp. NRRL 29148 (assembly GCA_013759095.1). Taxonomy (NCBI): domain Eukaryota; kingdom Fungi; phylum Ascomycota; class Sordariomycetes; order Hypocreales; family Nectriaceae; genus Fusarium; species Fusarium sp. NRRL 29148. Next base: position 13,080 of record JABSTL010000091.1, read on the forward strand.
TGCACGTCTGATCTCATCAATCGGTATCAAACGCAAACATACGAGAAACAGGCTGGTCTCGGAGAAGACTTGCAGTTCTTGTGGTGCTGGCCTGATTTACAGCGCCATCCCGACTTTGCGAGATTCCAGATCGACAGGGATACTTGGGATAACTTGCCTGATCCTCTTGGGAGCGAGTTGGAGCAACGAGGTCTCAAGGCATGGCCCATGGTTGCTTTTGAGTACGAGCGCGGACTTCGACGGTTTGAGTTGCTGCAGACACTCGGGCCGGACCTCGGCGACGACACTTCGGATGAAGACGAAGACGACGATGATGACAATGGCAGCAATGGGCCTGATCTCAATGAGTATGAGAGCGATGGCATAGACGACGATGAGATTGTCGAGACGTACGACCCCTCAGACGAAGAGGGCATCTCATTAGCCAGCGGTTCCCCTCCGCCCGCCCCCCAGGAAATCTCCGACGATGAGGATGACGAAGGCGCCGGCGCAAACTTTTCAAGCCCTGAACCCGAACCAGAAGCAGCGCCCGTGCAGCGCGGGCGCAAACGACGAGTAGTCTCCGATTCTGATGATGAAGATGAGGAGGACGTGGAGCCCACAGCGAAGCGCGCGAGGACTCGGGTTGTCGACTCGGAAGATGAAGATGATGAGCCAGAGGTGCAGGAACAGACACGGCAGCGCTCAAGGGCAGTCATGTCAGATGATGAGGATGAAGACGAAGGCGGCGTGTCCAAAGAGCCCCACGCAAGCGACTCCTCCAGCGAAGAAAGTGACGAGTCAGAAGACGAAGACGCACCGCCCAAGAAATTATCTCTCGCAGAGAGGCTCCGGCTCCATCGACAGGAGAACCCAGTGGACGATGGTTCAGATGCAAGCAGCAGGACTGCTGACGAGGAGAGCGAAGAAGAGCGGAATCCTTTCACGATGGGCATGGCGGATGAGTCAGATGGAGAAGGCGAGGATGGCTACGATGAAGATGACTATTAATTTCTCTCATGTTTCAGTATCCGTAGATTTTTAATATATTAGAGACCAATCCCAGCGATGGATCAAACAGTCTTCCCTGCAGCAAGTAGCTCAACAAACTGCTCTATCCTCTTCCTCCTCGTCTCCGGCCTCTTGGCCGTTTCCAACCTCCATAAAAAACTATATATCTTCGTCTTACCCAACCCCCTCCAAAACTCC
>JABSTL010000092.1:0-14919 GCA_013759095.1 Fusarium sp. NRRL 29148
AGGATAAGAAGAGTGTTCCAAGATGAGAGTGAGGGAGCAATCGTATAATCATGAATCGTGGGAATAAGCAATTGATTGATGCAAAGTCATGGAAACACAGTGAAACAAAACGATGCTTGACGAAAACTTGGAAAGTGCCGGAGATGGAACATTGGCACACGACGCTAAGGCAGGTTGCCCACGCGATGTGCCGAGACCTCGACTTCCATCTTTCAGGGCCAATGGCACTGTAGCCCTTACAATTGGCCCCTATAAGATGAAAATGGCTGTGATTCAGAGCCACCCTGTAACACCATATCTGTGAACGAGAAGATGACCGAATAGAAGTCATATCAACGTTTTTGCGGGGGAGTAAACGGCCCAGCTGCACCTCAGCCAAGCCAAGTCTGGTTGCACAACACAAACAGGGGGTAAACGTGTCGGGTGCTAGAAACCGGGGCATCCCCAGGGTGTGTAGTGGCAGCCTTGCAGCTCTTCAGTGGCTTCATCCCTACCACACTCAGCCAATCATCATCAACCCTTGTGTTCCGCGACAGCCTCCCAACAACGTCGGCTTATCCATGCCACCATCGATCTGTAACCCAGCTCTCCTTTCTCAATCGACTCCCTCTCGTCTTGAGCTTCAGCCTTGCCCAAAATCAAGATGCTTTCCTTTATCCTCATCCAGAACCGACAGTACGTTCTCCCCAATCCCCGCAATCTCTCGGTACTGACTGCTTCTCAGGGGCAAGACTCGTCTCGCGAAATGGTACGCCCCTTTTAGCGACGAGCAAAAGATCAAGCTCAAAGGCGAAGTCCATCGCCTCGTCGCCCCCCGCGATCAAAAATACCAATCCAACTTTGTCGAGTTCCGCAACAACAAGATCGTCTACCGCCGCTACGCCGGTCTTTTCTTCTGCGCCTGCGTCGACACAAACGATAACGAGCTCGCCTACCTAGAGGCCATTCACTTCTTCGTCGAGGTTCTCGATGCCTTTTTCGGCAATGTCTGTGAGCTTGATCTTGTTTTCAACTTCTACAAGGTCTATGCGATTCTAGACGAGGTGTTTTTGGCGGGCGAGATTGAGGAGACGAGTAAACAGGTTGTGCTTACACGGTTGGAGCATCTCGACAAGTTAGAATAAGGCCAGCGCTTGGTCGAGGTCTGAAAGGCCGTGGGAATAGGTAGGATATTTTTTGAAATACTGCTTCATCTGGCCGAAATCGACATTTGCATATCATAAGGGCAGGCAGGAGTTGAGGCGTTTCGTGGAGGCATCCACAATATCGAGAATTATACCATTATCGCTGCTTTGTCCTTTTTATACCAAACTCTCGCTAGAAGAGGATTGACTTGGATATACAAACGACCCTTGTTCGACTCATATCGTCAGGTCGATGGGGAACGAGATCGTGCCGGATCCTTTCAAAACCAACTTGGGGCTATTACCACCAGCAGCGTCGAGCCTCGCTTTTTTCTTGGCTGGTGCGTCCTCATGTTCTTCCTTTACGTCCGACGACCTAGTCTCTTCGGCCTCTGTGTCTGTATTTGCAGCAGTCTCTATGCTCGAGAACGGGATATCTTTCGTCGGCCAGTTCTCTAGGGCAGATTTGGTATTTGCATTATTGTACTCATTAAGCTTTCTGATTTGACCGCGAGTCTTGAACTTTAATTCTCAGCAGAGGAACTTCTGAAAATGCTGTTCACCTTACCTTGTGATTGCCCAGTGGATGCACGCCCTCAACCAAGCCAGAGGGTGGTATGGGTTCTGGTTTCCTATACCTATTAGCACGATATCCATATCCATCCCAGCTGAGCATCATACTTAAGTTTAAGGAACTGATGCTCTATTTCATGACGTAAAGAATTTCTCTTCTCCCTCCGCTGTTTTCTTTCCTCGTCCAACTCAGTATCCTCGTCATTGCTTTTGGCCCACAACTTGATGGCGTATTCGAGCGATAACCCCCAAGAGTCCACAAAAGAAACCCATTGCTCGATGACTTGGCTTTGGAGACGCCCTTCTATCGTAAAGTCTTGGTGAAGAAGCCATCTCATGTAAATTCTCCCCATTCTCTTGACTGTGAAGCTGTCAGGTGTCGCGTCAAACCTTTGTTCGAGCAGGTTCTGAGAGACTTGAGCCAGTTGTGATACATCTTGCAGGTCGCGAAGACCGAGGGTGTATCGGAGAGTGTGACGAAGTTTTTCTGTTGGTGCCATTGTCTTCACATACCACGAAGGTCACTGAAGAGAAAGTTGTACTTGAACAGACTGAGTGATTGGTGAATACAGGTAGGTAGGTATTCCTATACTTGTATAGATTGATAAGAGTCGAACAAATAAGCACTTTTCGGAACGTGATTGAAAGGAAGAAAGTAGAAACAGAAGAAACGCGGGGAGTCTGAAAGTAAGTGCTCCAGGCAAGATTGAAAAGCATAAGGTAGTCGCAGCTCATGAGTGATTGAGTTCGTCTTCAAAGTCTCCTGATGCATACCTAACCATCAACTGTATCAAGCCCGATAAACCTTTGTCAGACTTGGCCGTAAAACAAACCATTCTTGCAGGGCCATATTCACTGTTCCCTGCTGGAATACTTTAGCTCGTAGTCGGAGCAAGGGATCCTGACTGGTCATCAATGACAACCATACCTTACACATCTATCTTGCATCTTGGTATAAGGTACCGGATCAGTAAAGGCCTTTGTATGTAACATCACGCTTTTGTTTTATGGTTAAATCGCAGTGAATAGTGTGACACAAAGTCCACTGTCCTCCACTCAATATCGGTGCCCCCTGATCATAGAACACGCGCAGCGACATCATTCACTCTGACGAAGTTGAAGCGCGCCCCTCACTGAATAGACCATTCATCTACTCACTATCATCATATTCTTAAACACAATTCACAGGCTCACAACACTTGTTTATAAACAAAATAAACCCTAAGAACTCCACATTGCGCAATATCAACGCTCCACCCAAAGCATCTCATCGCTTCTTCAGCGCCGCAAATCTTCTCTCCAAGTCCCCAAGATCCGGAATCGATCCATCAGGCTCGCCCTTCCTCGCCGCTGGTTCCGCCTTCTTACTCGGCTTCAACTCTACTGAACCAAGCGTCACCTTGGGATGTATGTTGTCGGTCGTCATCCGCGGTGGTGTCACTGTCAAAGGACTCGTGGGACCGCCACCAGCTAGTTTCTTAACTGGTGTGTTTAACACTGGATCTTTGGAATCTGCGGCGAGAGGTGTTTCGAGAACCTTTTGCTTCTGGCCGCCTTGGTCGTCGTCATCATCATCGTCGTCGAGAAGTTCGGGGGGTGGTGAGACTGCTTCCCGCTTGGGCCAATCTACTCCATATGCTCTGGCGATCTCTTCCAGGTATCCCACCACAAGCTCTTCGCGCGGAGGCGTGACGCTGAGTTTCTTGACGACCTTCTCGTTGACTTTTCCATCTGTATTCTCCGTCGCCGCAAGGACATAGTCCTTTCCATACTTCTCCGCAAATAGCGTCCTCACCGTAGCCAACTCTTTAATCTCTGTTTTAGGCGCCGCATATATCAGACTCTGAATAGCCTCCTCCAACCCAGGATCAACAGTATGACCCTCCATCAGCCCGGCACGAGCAAGTAGCAATTCGCAGTAAAGTTCGAGCATCTCGTGAAGCTCGGAGGTGATGTCGGATCGAATGATGTTCTCGACGCGAATGCGGGCTGAGTCTTCCTTTCCGGCCTCGAGGAGCTGAGCCATGGCTCGTCGCGCAGTCTTTCCAAGCTGTTCATCGCGCTGCTGAACCATGCGCAACCGTGCGATGGTGAGCTTAAGCTGAACCTTGAGCTTTGTCTATGGATTGGAAGCAAAATGTCAGTTGATACTTCGACTGGCGCATCATGGCATTGGATGCGATAGCGGGGAAGCGGGGGGCAACGGACTATAAGACTAGCACCTGGCGCCATGATGAGCTCACGAGGAGTGGTATAGCAAATGTTAGTATATAGAGGACGAGTGAGCAAGAAGCCTGAAGAGAGAGCGGGCGGCGATATAAAGGTAAGATTGAGATAAAAAGAATGTGGAGGGGTTTACGGATAAGTTGGGCACATTCAGTCGAGGTGCTGTAACTGCGCTGTACCTACCTAGTCTAAGGCAGCCTAGGCGTCCTTGTCCTGCCTTGCGAACGCCCAGACGCTATGAGCTCATTGCTTGAACCTAAGTCTTAAAGCCCCACTATAGCTTCACCTCCAGCATCCACATCCGGATCAAGCCGAAGCTCAAGACTTCAGGCAACCTCAATTATTTATGTCAGTGAATGGACGTAGTAGTTGTCAAGCATAGGCTGAAGCATTCTTCCTGTAACAAAGGTCTTGTGATAATTAATGTACACCAATACTTCCATCCGTAAATAGTTAGGTATACAGCTCGTCTCTATGTACCAATAGCCATCCTAGTTCAAAAGGCTATCCCATAGCTCCAGATGATCTCAAATAATAGAATCCTTCATCGCCATATAACGCCGTACCCTGATCCCAGTGATCAGATCCCAAATGAAGTCATGGTTGTACACTCCCTTTATCTGCTAGGGATTTGCAGCTCTAGAAGCAGATGCTGCATCTACTCCATATCGGCATCCTGTGCAACCGGTACTACGCCATCAGTTGCCTCTCCTTTGAACACGTCGTTGCCTTCATACGTGACTCTTCGCCATCCACAAGCCTCCTTGTCATCCTTGATCCATTCCATCGTGGGAAAGTAGTGATCGTTCTTCTTCATCGTGATCACCCACGGCACACAGTCAAAGGTTACAGCTTTGAGTCGGAAGTCTATTATATGTTAGCTTTCCCATTGCAGGATTTCAAGAAACAATGGTTGACCCACAAGTATTGTCGGGGATTTCCCGGGTCGCGGCAATGAAAGAGTCGAGATCGGGTGTGGGAGTACCATTCACATGAGTAATGAAGTTGGTTGGTGCAACACCGTATTGATAGGCAGGCGATCCACGAATTCGACTAGAGACGTAGACCTCACTATGCAGCTTGCTGATCTGTTGTCGAACAGCCTGGTGGGGTCTATGAAGGATGGCACCACAGAAAGAAACAGCATGATTTGTTTCCATGTCGTCTGCTGCCACTGTAGGAAGTTGTAGGTGCATCTCCTCACACTCTCGCACAATTACCGCGTCCAGCAACTCATGTGAGTACATCAAGTCAAAGTCGGAGATAGTAGTGCAAATCTTGCCGTTCAGCGTGAGAATAATATCTCCTTCGAGCAGAGATACTGGGTGGTTCTCGCGCTCAAAGGTTCGCTTGCTGACCATGAACAGCTGATGATGAGATCGATTGGTCTGGGTAACCTTCTTGATCCACTCATCGGAGACGCCCATGACGGATGCCTGAGCCATCTGGACTGATCTGAACTCGACGGACAAGATACGCAGCTTGGGGTTGATACCCTTCTGAACTGACTCTACGACAGGAAGCAGAGTCTTGGTGCCAAGACCGAGGTAGTACTCTTCGTCGCGTGACGTATGATGGGAACGCTCTCCCAGATACGACAGCCACAGAGCCTGGACAGTACCGTCTGGCGCGACAAGAACACCACTGTTGCATGTCGAACCGAGGTTGCTGTCAATCGTGATGGCATCAACATTGACAGCACGATAGCGCGGGGCGCCCGAGTTGGCGGGAATGGCCACCGCAGTGATCTCGGTGACACTTGTAGATCCATGAACAACGCGCCCAATTCTATTGTAGCCGAGGAAATAGGTCTTGGCGCCTTGAGTGAGAACCTCATTGCTCAGACGAGCGCTCATGACTGGCGCGTCGACGAGTGAGGGATCGTACTGAATAATGGCATAGTTCTGAAGGGGATGTAGGAAGACAACCTTGCCTTCAACAATGATGGAGTCAGCGATAGTGACAGTGATGTCGCAAAGATCATATGGGACAATGGCCCGGGAGATCAGAACGAGACCCTTGTCTGCATCAATTACAAGACCCATGCCCCAACGGCGGTTCTTAGGGAAACCGTCGAGTTTCAAGGGCATAGTGCAGTTGATGTGCACAAAACTGCGAATGAGGTCGGCAATGCCTTGGTGAGGCATGTGGTCCAGTTCAATAAAGGAGGCGGATCGTCGAGTGGGCGGAACAGGAGGTAATGGGTCTCCCAGGTCAGTGAAGTCCCAAACTCCCGACTCATCGTTTCGAACAGCAAGTTTCATTTTGGCCGCCCAGTGTCGGTCAATGTAGGCAACGGTAGTGTTAAGAGTGTGAAGGTCACGAAGGTGTTTGTACGTGACAACAACTCGTGCGCGATCCGGGATTGTCTTCATTACTTGGATGAAAGTGTCAAGGTCTGGCACCTTCTTGTGGTCAATACTCTGGAGAATCCAACCATTATCCGTGTTATCAAATCGGAATGAACCAGCTGATTCGCAAACGTAGACGCCCTGGACAGCGACGGCATAGAGTCTTGCTTGCTGGTAGGATAAGTCGTGGAAGCTGGCACCTGCCACTGAAACAAATCGGTCAGGGGTAATCTTGTGAAGATCTCCAACCTCAATCTCGACTTCCACGTCCTGTCCACCACGTTGAAGGTGTAGCTTGATGGTTTGGCCAACGCTCGAATCCATAATGTCGTCCAATCGAATAAACTGAGTGATAAGTTCGCCGTTGATCTTGATCAAAACGTCACCTTCCTCAATTTTCTTGTCTGAAGGGCCCCGGGGGAGGACAATCTCAGCTACAAGCATGTTGGTCTCTTCCGGAAACTTCTCACGCATGGCAGCCTCCCATTGAGGGCTCAATCCCAGCCTTCTGCACTCATCGAAAGGCTTGAGAAGGAACTGGCATTGGATATCGCCACGTGTGACAGGCTTGCCGTTCTGAATGCATTGCAGAGCACGGAGTGGTCGATCCAATGGTAGGAAGTAATCTGTCGAAGCTCCATCAGAGCGACCGCCAGCTTGGAGTGCGACAGCGCAACCGTCCTTGTTCACGACAGGACTGCCAGAACTTCCTCCACTAGCAGCGGCGTTGGCCTGGTAGTAGCACGTATTGAAATCGCTGTATCCCTCGCCGTATTCCGGGGCATTTCGATCCAGGCGACTGATAATACCTGATAGGATACTAAGCTTTTCGCCAGCATCGTTACCAACAACTCGAATCTCGGTTCCAACTGTGCTTATTAGTAATGGTCCTCGGCCGTGATCGGAGTCGGGGGGTGCTTGGGGTCCTTACCCTTTGCGAGGTCGGGTCGCAGTTCCAAGCCATCAATGTGCATATACTTGATCGCTTTGGGATCGTATCGTAGAATACCAAAATCATGAACGGGGTCGCGGTAGACGGGGTAACAGTCGACTTCTTCGTGGTTGTCGAAGACACAGTGGCCCCAAAAGGGACCAGCGCCGACAACGTGACGGTTGGTCAAAATGTATCTGCAGGGCCAGATTAGAGTCTCTTCTCAGTTATGACAGGCGTAGATTACAGACCCTTTCTCGGAGTCAACAACATAGCCAGTGGCTTCACTGGTCAAAGCAGAATCGGTATCGAAAGAGCAGGTCTGGCAGAACCTGATGGCGACAACGTTGCGCACCACCTTCTGGATGGTATCCTGCCACTCTCCCAAGCTCCCTGGTGTTCCAATATACATAGCGTGAGGGTGAAGTTCGTCGGTCATGTCGGAGTGGTCGTCAAATTCAACAATGTCTGGTGTGTTATCGTTTGGGGAATGTTTTCCGTTGATGGGTTTTTTGGAAGGAGGAGCTTCGTCTGGCGAGCCCGGGGCCTTTCTTTTAGCCCGGGCTGAAGAAGTTGCGCCATTCATGATCGCTTTAATTTTCTGTGATTTGCGATGGCAAATGCAACGATGATGTTAGTGAAGGAGAGCGGCGAGTTTGGTTCGTGGTTAAAGGGGATCGAAAGTTGACAACGTCACAGAGAGAGACAGGGATCGCAAACAGTGACGGGACTGAGACAACAGCGCGGGTAACGACAGGGAAACAGAGATGACGGGAGGAAAGAGGGGGTTTAGCGATTAAGTAGAGATGTAAGAAAATCAAAGAATGGGTTGATAAGGTAGGATTAAAATGGTGAACTCATGAGGGCATGTGATGACAGGCAGAAAGGCCCAGGCTTGAGAGGGAGATGCGATGCGATGCAATCTGGGGAAAAATTTATGATGGCCTGGCCTCGAAAGTCCAGTCCAGTGATTGAGTGGATCAGCTGCAGAGGCGGGACTCTAAGGTTACAGGGGAAATCATACCCTCAAAAGCCGCTAGACGATGCAAGCGCCGTCATTCCCGCGGTGCCTAGGGTGCCTTCGGGTGCCCTTCAAGGTCTGACCCGGTCCCACTAGCCACTAACTCCGCCCGAAAAGACAAAGAGGTTGTGGGTGTGGTCGAGTCGAGATGGTGTGCCACATAGAGACGATGAGGACGACAGATGACCAGTCAGACCGGGGGATGAGATGGTGGGCGATTGAGACTTTTGTACCTATTTTGCTCACCCAGATTGTCAATATCAAGCTTATGAGCCCTAGATCTTTATGTAATGCCACACATCGCAGACGACACCTGACCTTGTAAGTATGTGAGGGTCGTATTTATATGAGACATGGGCTTACGATGACCTGCAATATGTCTCCAGAGTCATAGATAATTCGTATACAAGAGATAATTCAAATATGGAGCACTGATTGACTGCTAGCAAAAGACAAACATCGTGTCTCACTGTTCCCCCTACTCGAGTCTCCTCACGTCTCACACATCTACCCAAAAATCACTGCTGTCCTCCCTCATGTAACCAAACCTGCATCATCTATAAGGGTCGCTCCTCGATCCACGAGGCCTTGCCATGCATGCATGTCCAAGACAGCCCGCTGCCGTCCGAGACACGGAAATAAACGTGGAGGGTTCCCAACCCACAAGATCCTGTGCTATCCTATCATTGTTGCACTGCTTCCCGATCCAGGTGACCACCAACGTGTCTCGTGCGAGCCTCTCTTGCATATGCATATCATACAAACATTCAGAGCCCCTCTCTTCGCCTCGACGGCCCAGACTCGAATAGCTCGTCGATCGTTGCCTGCTGCTTTTCCGGGGACATGCAAGTCGGCCAGTGGACGAGATGGCCTCGTCGCTTCTTGACAAAGGAGCTGTACAGTAGCCATGCAAAGAATACTGCTGTGACGCTGAGTGCTGTTGGGTTGTGGAACTGACTGGGTGACGAGAATATGATGGTCGACGTGTATGAACACATCTCGAACATATTTTGCCAACTAGCTTCCACAGCGGAAAAGGCTCCTCGTTTCTCTGCCTCAACTTCCTGCAATGCATGGTCAGCAAAGTTCCTCAACTCATCGTACAGCTGTCTGCACAGCAGAACTCACCTCTTGAATAATGACCTGTGCAGACAGATCTACCCCCCAAAGTCCGATCCGGCTCAGCATTGAACCACAGACAAGTCCCAGCGTCGATACCAAGACGTTGTCAGCATATCGCCAGAATATCGATACACCGACTGCCAAACACCCCAGTTCCCAGCTAAGGAACCAAAGACCAGCCCGAACGGGTCCAATTCTCTTCATCAACCACGGCCCAATCCATGTGGCAAGAACCTCAAGAATAACCGAGACTGTCCTCATTGCAGCAATCTGAGCTGAAGTATATCCACTCGCTAACAAATATGTAACCATAACTCCACCAAAAGACAGGACTGTGCAGTAGAGAAGCGCTATGGAAAATGAGGGTGCAAATGCAGGATGTGTAAAGTAAAGTCGAAGATCACCGGACGTTTTCTGCATGGCCATTTTGAATGACATCCAGGCATTCTGGCGAGTTTGCTGTTCTTCATTTTGTGGTACAATAGGGGGCGTAGTCTTTGGATGCTGCAGTTCAGGTACTTGATAATAGACCTGTCTAGGTTAGAGGAGATCATTTCGAGGTTGTATGAGTCGTATAGGACTTACTTTAGCAATGCTACGATACTCAACAACAACTGAAGCACAGTTCATTGCTAAGTTGACAAGAATGGCTGTTTCCGTGGAAACACCGTCTAGTATGCCTATGAAGAAAGGTCCAAGTAGTTTACAAACAAGGTCAATTCGCCTCATCTGCGAGTTCATGGCTATGTACTTATATTAGCAACATCCATATGATATTCAATAAGAAATAACCTACTTCGAAGTGCAGCAGTATCCGAGCGTGCCACAACAATAACCCAGTCTCTTTCTACTGACACAAGATTCATGATAGCTGCGAGCTTCTCAATGCATGCCATGAAGATCAAGGCTGCAAGCAAACCGACCCGCAACTCATCTGAAGGGCTCTCATGTCTACAGAGTATGAAAAATATGACGCATGAGGCAGCAACAACAAGTCGCTGTGAGACTACTCGGGTTAGGGACATTGGTCATCAAGGCTTCTAATCACTTACCGATTGAGAGTCTCACCGTATTAAGACGGTCTTTACGATCGATATAACTCCCGACCCATGACGACAACGTAATCGCAGAAGCGCCTCTCACTATCGAGTATATCGCAAGGGGCATCAAGGTTCCAGGAAATATCGATGCAAGATATAAGACGCTGCCGAATTCAAAGACTCGCGAGTTCCATGTTGAGAGGGTATGAGAGATGTAGAGCCTTCGCGCGTGTTGGCTGAGCGTCCATTGGGGGTCCGTGTTACTAGTGTGACTAGTAAGGCTGTCATTATTGCTGTTGATTTGGCTTAATGATTGATACTGCGAATGAATGACGCCAGTTGATGAGGTCGGTGATGTCGCTAGTAGAGGCGCCGTTTCTTCGTCTCCGGCACCGGTAGTTGAAGCCATGATCATCAATTCCTCAATTCTCAGATGCTAGCAAGCAATCACATTAGTACTAAACAAAGAGATACTTTAGGAAGCTTTAGAATTATATATAAAAGCAAAATTGAGTCTGTTAATTGAAGACTGTTGAGGAGTGGCCAATCGCTAACCTAGTATCTCGCCTGATTCTTGGTTGTCGGGTTCTATAAATGCCGGCTCCATCGCGATCTAGCAACCCCCACAATCCGGCCTAACGTTAGAGTCGGCCCAATCCCGATCAACTTCACCTAGAAAGGCAATATCTAGACAACTACGTCAAACAGACACTGCTTTATATATGCAGCATTTATCAATATGAACTTGCGATAACATTATATTCGTGCTACTAGGAAGTCAGTGTCGGGGTCGGAAAGGCATCGCAGCTTTCTAGCTAGGGCTTCCTCAATCATCACACATTCAAAGACTCTAGGAATATTGCAGAGACAGTATATGTTTCTCAGCTAATACGAATACCAGCTTCCATAGTCACTCATGTAGACTATATATGATGCTCTTAGTAGTCCCCCTGCTAGATGTCCACTAACACCTGAGTTCTAGCAGATAGCATCGATAGTCAAGTTTCCCTGCTTCCTGTCTGCTTCCTGTCTTCTTCCAATGTCTGTTGAAAGTTTGGCGATGACGTTCTCCAGCACCATAGAGAAAAGATGGGAAGCTAGATCTCTCCAGCGACATTGACATCGTCCTCTATCTCCTCATCTTTGACGGTGGCGTCGCTGGGCTCCTTCTTGACAGCCTTGGGCTCACTGTCGGGGGTCTCTGTTACTAGTGTTAGTAAAAGGCTTGATATGAGGGCGAGGTATGATCGACTTACTAGGAGCGCGACGCTTACGAGGGGTCACTTTGGGTGTTTCATAGGCATCTTCTCCATCGGATCCGCCCTTCTTGGGCTTAGGGACTCGCTTGCGACCTAGATGAAGGTGTCAGTTAGTCTACTAGAATATCACGACTAGAACATCGCGACTAGAAGGAGGGCATATGGCTTACCAGGAGTCGCCTTCTTAGCCGGGGTGGAAGGGGTACTTCCATCATTAGATTGGGCCTTGAACGCTTCAATCTTTCTATTGAAAAAAGTCCATTGATTCTGGAGACTCTTGACGGTGCGTCCCTCCATATTGATCTCCGACCAGTTGATGGACTTGCCCTCGGGCTTCAACTGGGCGATGATACGCAGAAGAAGCTCATTCTGTTGTAGTTGTGAGAACCCTTGCAGGTAGATCGGGGATATGACTGGGACTTACCTTCGCCTCATCGGTCCAGGCGTTGGGCTTCACAGCAGCGTCAGACATTGTGTCAATTGTTCGTGTCGATCCTTTGGGATGAAAGAAGTGAGGGTGGTGCCAAACGCTTCAAGATAAGGCGCAGATGAGAAGAAGTGGTATGTCCTAGCAAAGGCTTTGAAGATAAACCGCAGATGAAATGACTGAAGAGAAGTTGAATGTGAGTGAGATGAGACCTAAGTCTGTTGAAGAGAGCACTTAAATACCAGAAATCCGAAGTAAAGATGCGAGAAGGCGTTTGATTAGAAGAATAGAAAGTGTTGAAAGGCAGTAAACAAAAGGACACCACCTCACTAAACAATTGCAGAAAAGCAAACGGCCCCTGAAAAAGATCGGACGAAACGGCCATTGCAATGAACCACCCAACGCACTCGAATTGTAGTCCGAGGGTCACTAGCAAACGCATACAGGAGAGGAACAATAAGAAGAAGAATAACTAGAACTTACTTGTTGCGTTGCTGGAGCTAGCAATAGTTTTCTTCGTAAGGATATAGAGTCTGTTGAAGGGCTTGATGAGGAGGTATGAGTCCTGTTCTTCTGCCTCGTGCGTCAGAAAGAAATGTGAAGAAGAGAAGGAGAAAGAGAAGTAGGAAACTTGGAGGATGAGAATTATATAGCTCTCACGATCTCAGAAAGAGAGAGAGCAACGAATCACGCACAAAGGTCCTCAAATCTCAAATCTCACAACCCGAGCCAGGGGCTAGTGCACTGCCGCCGTGAATCTGCCAGTGCCGGACACTGCCAACGCCTTGAGAGGTACCATCTCGTCTATTTCTATGGTTAACTTGTGCCAGCATATACACGTCTTGAGATTCCCATCTCCGAAGACCAAATCGCTGATGCCAGTGAAGCTCCAGTCTCGTCTGCGGCGAGAACGCCCTTGATGCAAATCGCCCAGTTGCTACTGCCTAGTAATCCACGACAAAAACCACTATCAAACGTAACGTAATGCAAAGCAATGCAACATAACTGCCAGCTCCACGCATCACATGCTTGCATCGCGCCTGTTGCCTCCCAGATCCAGAACCTGCTATCCTCGTCATCTTGTGGACTCATGTAAAAACCCCGAAAATCACTCTGTATCGCGTTGCTATATATGGTATCCTCTCCAGCGATCGACAGCTAAGTAGTTAGTCTTCTTGGTATCCCATGTTGATGATAAAAAGACATTAAGACGAAATTCGACCCAATCCATAAATTGTCAACTCCGCAAAACAAAACCAATCAATCACTTCATCTTCATTCGAAACGCCATGAATTCTCGGAATCGGTGCTCGTGCTCCTCACATGCAGCCGCCCAGCGTCGACGAACGTCCATATCCTGTTCGAGCCAGTTGTAATACTCCTGGATGTCAGCATCACCCCGGTTCTCCAAGAATGAATACCCCTTTTCTTCTCGGGTACGAGTGATGTGCGACTTTCGGGTGGCAAAATGGTCGACGACTTGGGCGTTGAACGTGTCCCATTGCTTCAAGTATTGTTCAAAATCTTTGACATAAGTCTCCCAAGTAAGCGCGCTTGGCTTAACGCCGTTGACAGTAGCGGCAGCTGGGACTTGGGGTGCAGTAGGTGCTGTTGGAAAGATCAATGGGTGGACCTTGGGTAGCTTCATTGGAATCTGAGGCGCTGCTTTGCTTTCAAATGGCAAATTGTCCTTCAGGTCAGACAAAGACTTTAAGCCGGAACTCTGTTGAGTGAATGGTGCCACATTTCTGAGGTCCGCCAAGCTTGCTTGGAACTCTTCGCTATCTTCAGATCCCATGTTGTTCGGATTGAATGCGTTTACGGGAGTCTCAGGTCTGTGCTCGTTACCATTGACAGTGTCAACATTGCCAGGTCGCCACTCGGGTCTGGTGGGTTCGACGTTGATGTTTCGGGCAGCATGCGGAGCAGGTACCACTCCCGGAGCCTGGTTTGTTCCAATAGGTTGCTGAGGTTGGTTCACAGGCTGGGCAGGTTGAGGTGAAGGCGTAGTCTGACCTGGCTGGGGCGAAGGAACCTTGGGGGGTCGAGGTGGCGGCATGGAAGACGGCGCAGGTGGAGTATCTATGTCCATAGCCTGGGGACTCTCAGCAGCAGGTGGTTCTTCTTGCACCTTTCGGCCACGCCATTCCAATACCTCATCTTCACTGCTGCTGTCATCCACGAGATTGACGTAGCTTGTTGTTTTGGCCGCCTTTTGCTTCCGCGAGGTTGCTCGGGTAGACCGTGTGGGAGATACAGACTTTGCGGGCTGAGGAACAAATGTTTGGGGACCAAAGTCCCAACCTGCAGGGTTAAAGGCCGACTCGGGCTTAGCAGAGTCGGATCTCTCAGCATCAGACATGAAACTTGGTGTACTCTTGCCGCTCATTGGGGGACGCATCCCAGGGGATTGGCGACCTGGCTTTCGGGGCCTATTTGGGCTGTCCTGTTCAGCTCCACCGGCATTGAACTCCCATCCAGCAGCATCTTCTTCGTCAGCAAAACTAGTGTTAATATTGTCAGTACTTCGTCGGGAGAACCGATGGTGGTCAGGTGATGTTCGTGAGAAAGTGTCATCATTGACAGGGAAACTAAAGCTGTGCGAGTAGACTTTGTTAGCACAATTCGGCATGCCGGGGTCTTTAGAGTCGCGGTCTTGGAGCTTCGGCTTCTTAGCAGGGCTGTCAGGACTCGCGTTGTTGATGAGTTGCCGTAGGAGCTCCTGTTGCTGGCGCTCAAACGGGGTCAACTGGTGAGTTGAATCCTGTCTACCACTAGGCGATGACTGAGAAGGCTTGATGGGGATTTCATATAGGCAATGATTCCCCAATGAGCGGCAAGAGTA
>JABSTL010000093.1:0-15101 GCA_013759095.1 Fusarium sp. NRRL 29148
AAGCTAACTACAATAGGTGTCTGTCTGTCTTGGGTTCCTTGCCTTTATGATAAGTACGGTAAGTGGATGGTTAATTGCATTGGATGCAAAATACTAACGTACGGACACTGTTATAGGTACCAATGTCCTTAACATGAGAGAGCAAGAGAGTTGCTTCGTATTAGGTACACTACGCATAGACTCAATATACATGTCACACGGTTCAAAAGAAAAGCGTAGCTATTTTCTGTCATGTTCAAATTAAATAAAGCCAGTCTTTTCTTTTTGGCTGTGCTAGTTCAAATTGCGGTCTGGGTCTTTATGTCTGACCGGACAAGACCAAAAGACAGTACAGTATGTACAAGTACGAAATGAGACTCAGCCAATCATGATTCATCTTGGAGACCGGGAGCCTTGCTCGGGCATTTGCTTTGGAGTTTCCAAATCCAATTCTTCCACTCTTGTCTTCCACTTCGCACTCATCCTCCCGTCCCCGTTTCAATCTCAATCTGGGTAAAAGGCCCGCCCAAAGACGCCGTGGTCCATCAGCATTCATTCTCCCAAAACCACCATTATTACTCCGTACACTGTAACTATCCCCATAAACAGGCTTTCTGGTCAGACTCAGCCCAGGCTAGGTGCCTACAATTCATTATCCATCTCCCCTTCTAAACCAATGAATACAATCTCAACTTCTATTGGACTTAAACTCAACCGGGCTTAATCTAACCAACCTGAGCTGAGCCTCCACTCCCACTCCCAGTTCTATCTCCGATCCGAAACCAACCACTCACTCACTCGCTCGCTCTCTCTCTTCTTCACCTTTACTCACCTACCATATTCTATTGCTCAACGCCTTCGACTGCCCGATTTCCAGACACTCCAAATCGCCCCTACGAATCAATCCTTCGCCTTTTCGCGTAGCCTTGTTTTTCTTCTTCTTTCTTTTTGCCCCCATATTGCCTCTCCTGGTTGACTGCGCTCTTATTTGCCTCTTTGGTTCTTGTCTTTCTCGCGTCCGACCGTTGCTTTTCCTCTTGGCTAAGTTCATAGACATCAACGCCAGCGCGAGTCCATCGCCCCTTCAACTTCTGCCTATACCATCATCACCAGAATGGTGGTAGTCGCTAGTCGTCCTCGCAGGTAAATGTCATGGATGCGCAGAATGCTGCCCAGTCCGACCAGACGAGGCCTGCTGGCGACACACCTCAGCGGCCTGACTCGAAACCCGACACTTCAAAGTCGACTCCGCCGCCAGTAAGCCCCAAGCCTTCTGAGCCCGTTGACAAGGAGAAGGAAAAGGACAAGGATAAAGACACACGACGGAATGCGAATTCTTCATCTGCTGTCGACCAAGATGCGTTGGAAGACCGCGATTCAGACGCCGAAACCATCGTATTGCCTGGCAAGGATGGCCATTCCCCTTCAAAGGCGCGGAAGGTAAGACAGGAGGACAGAAGCGACGGTGATGCCGATGGTGATAACGATGGCGACGCACCCAAATCTTCAATCAAGGCTGCTGGTTATCGTCCAGAGCTTGAAAAGAGTTCATCGTCAATCCACGCTCGCGGTGACCCTGTCAAGAAGAAGCGCATTTCGTCGGCCCACATCGAACGCGAGAAGCTGTCACGGGGTAAAGATGCAGCTGCCTCCAGTGGCTTGAGCTCTGCACCAGCGTCTCCACCTCATCACCGGCAGCAGCAGCGTCGCCGATTTGCGGATGACACGCATTCATCTTCCGACTCTGAACATTCCCATCCCCGACCCGCCAAGTCTATTCGCGAGAAATTGAAATCGGGTGAAAACACGGCATCACATAAGCGCAAGAGTCTCAAAGTCGAGTCCGACGACGAAGGCGAGAGCCGCAAAGTCAGGCGGCAACGAACGACCAGCGCTAGCATCGATTCAGGTCGTCCGCAGAAGGAGCACAAGCCTCTCTCAGCAAAGTCACACCATGATTCACAGAACCGATCCATCTCACCACAGGCTCGATCTCATCGAAGGAGTGCATCCTCCCAGTTACCTGCCTATTCCTCCAACGGCCTCGGCCACAAGAAGAGGCGACTGCCTCCCCCGTTGCACGCCACTGACTATCACTCTGACGACTCATCAGCAAGTGGCAGTCCTCATCCTCGCAGTTCTAAACTACGTAATCTGGCAACGCCTGCCGCCGACACAAATGCCTCCCCTGCAAGGATGGCTCCTCATAAGAAGCATCTCGATGCCCACGGTCAGACATTACTTGCTCGCGCCTGTGCTCGAGGAGAGTACGAAGGGGCCAAGACACGTCTTACTGAGAGACCTGAGGATCTGAACGTAGCCGACTACGCAGGAAACACACCTCTTCAGATTGCAGCAATTAATGGATGCGAAGACATCGTCAAACTTCTGATCGACGCTGGATGCAATTTGGATTGTGTCAATTACGACAAGGACACACCACTTCTCGATGCGGTCGACAACGGCCATCTGGGCGTTGTCAAGTTATTACTAGACGCAGGCGTCAATCCTAGAAAGGCCAACGTGAACGGGGAAGAGCCAATCGATCGGGTGAGCGACGAAACAGATAACGCCGAGGAGATTCGAGCCGCACTCATGGCTGCAAGGAAGCGAGCAGGAGATCGGAGGCGCACCTCAGAAGAACATCACTCCCACCAAGATCAAGATACGAGGGACTCGCATGCGCCTGATAGCCCACGCCATTCCCCGGCTACAAATTCCGGAACAAGTCGAAGAACAGGAACGGTACGCGCAACAAAGACGAGAAACGATCTATTGTATATGCCCCTCGATGATAAGACACTTCGACAGGCTGCGGGGCGAGGAGATGAAGAAACTGTCGCACGCATCTTGCAGGTAAAGGAAGGATATAATGACCCCGCTGCCATGGTTGCTGCGGCTCGAGGTGGGCATGACTTGGTGATTCAGCTACTCCTAGGCCTTGGAGGCGCTAATCCTGATCCCCGGCCTATTTTCAACGCTCAGCCCGAATTCGCGACGCCAATACTAGCAGCAATTGGGCAAGAGAATATCAAAGTCATAGAGTTACTTTTGGAACAAGCTGGATTCGATCCCACACGAAGGTACAGAGGAGAAACATACTACGAGATTGCCCGACACCGGGCAGGTCCAAACTGGAAGGACGAAGAGCATATGCTGAAGAACGCCTACGACGAGTTTAAGAGGAGCGGAAAGAAGACAAACTCTCGCCAGGAACAACAGGACGAAGCTTTGCGTGCCCGACGAGCAAAGGAGGAGGCCAGACAGCATAAAAGGAGCCTCTCTAGTCCCGAGCCAAAGAAGAAGTCAACCACCTCCAAGCTTACCAGCCCAAAAGAGAAACGAAGATCCAACTCTATTACAAACCAGGGAGATGAGGGTTCAAAGCGTGGCCCAGGACGACCCCGTAAAGATGATCCCGTCCCGTCTATTAATATCTCAGACCGCGAACAATCCCCAACTATCTCGCAGAAACAGCTCAAAGCTAAACATGCTGATTCAGATGCTGCCGGCGTATCGTCAGAGGGGGAAACACATAAACCGAGGAGGAAGCTTGTGTCCAAGGGGGAGCTTCGAGGGGAACGAGAGCGGCAACGACGCGCCAGTATGGCTTCGAACGCTTCATCTTTTAAAGATCACCCAAGTAGCCCCCATGAGTCGAGGCATGAGGAGTCAGGCGACAAACACGAAAAAAACAGAGTCGAGAAACTATCCGAAAAGTACCATGATCGTACCAAGGCTCTCAAAAGAGACGAATCCCGGGATCGCTTGTCAGTGTCTGGCGATGGGTCGACTAAGAGACATCGTGCCAGCATCACACCTGACCGACCCAGTAATGGCGACAAGGACGATAGTGAGGTTCCACCTAAGCGACGACGACTCGATAGCGAGACAAAGGAGAGACGGCCCAAACAACCTTTATCATCTGACGAGAGACCCCGAAAATCCAGCAATCTTCAAGACTCTTCCAAATCATCCTCAAAACCTAGTCATAAAAAGCACGATGAGGAGAAACGCGATAGGCGCGCTGACTCTCACCGTGCAGACACCGACCGAGCCAGTAGTGTCGAAAAACAGATTCATGTCAAGTCAGAGGAGACTGACGTGGAGATGAAAGACGCCGATTCTATCAAGGCTGTGTCTGAGTCGGAACTGCAAGCGGCTCGAGCTAAGGAAGCCGAACAAGAGAAGCAAAAGCAAGCCGATGAGGAAGCCAAGAAGAAGGACGAGCTTTGGAAGAAGCATGAAGCACGCAAGAAAGAAGAAGAACGCAAGCGAGCTGAGGCTGAAGCCGTGAGGAAACGTGAAGAGGAAGAGGAAAAGAAGCGAAAGGAGGAGGCTGCCGAAGAGGAGAGACTGCAAAAGGAATTAGAGGAGCGTGAAGCCGAGCGCAAACGCAAGGAGGAAGAAGAGCGCCAGCGACGAGAAGAGGAGAAGAAGCAACGGCGCGAGGCCGAGGAGATTACACGTCGAGAAGAGGCAGAAAAGCAACGCATCGAAGAAGAGAGAAAGAAGAAGGAGGAGGAGCAGAAACAGCGAGAGGAAGAGGAGAGGCTGCATCGTGAGCAACTCGAGCGAGAAGCCGCCGAGGAAGCTCGCCGTCAACGCGAGGAAGAAGAGCGTAAAGAACGTGAGCGACGAGAACGTGCGCATCGTGAGGATATGGAACGCAAACGAGCGGCACGCGAAGCTGAACAGCGACGATTCCGTGAGGAGCAAGAACGCATCCGCCTCGATAAACTGCCTCCCCTCCTACGATGGTTCGATACATGTCCAAACCCCAAGCTTCCGGTCCTTACCGAGAAATTCAAGCGGATTCAAGGATGCCGATACGACACAATTCGACACGAAGCCAATGGCACAGCCGAAGGTCGTGAGCAGTGGGTACTTAACACACATGTAGCTCTCCTTCTTGGCGAGAAGGATCTCGACCTCTCCCGGTGTAAGTCCATTAATCAAACTTATTGGGGTAGCCACTGATTGTTTTTTATAGATACTGCTTGGGAACGGGCTCCTGTGACTGAACTAGCAAAACTGTCTTTGTGGCGCGTTGAATGGCGTCTTTATTCTCTTCTCGATGACAGGCTGTGGGATCTCGGTCGACAACTCCCCGAATACTACGGTGACGAGGATCCCTCTGAATTAGGTTATGGGATGAAGCAACGACTAAAAGCAGAGGCATGGGAGAAATTCCTCAATATGGACATGTTCTTTGTTAAGGTGACTACTAGCCACTCAAAAATGCAAAAATGCGAAAAGCTAACACGACCAGGTGTCGGATCTTATGTATACTGTCCCCAACATACCACATCTTCGTAATATTCGTCTCGAAGTTGAATACCGGGAACTTCTGGAGACAGAAGCACAAAGCCGGGGATGGGGAACATGTCAGAAGTGGAAGCAGGATCCGGATTCTGCTCGGTACAACAGACTTGCTCCACGATGCAAGTACTATCACAATGGCGTTTTCGTTGGCGAGGATAAACCCCAACTCGCACAAACAAGCAGTACACCTTTTCTTGACAAGAAAGTTCCTCGACGCGGACTGGTGCAAGTGCTGCCAGACGACCCAGATTATACTAGAATATGCCTAGAACAAGGTCTAGAGCATCTCGTCAACGGTCACCTCAGCCCGCCTCTTGTCAATGGCATTCATTCATCACCAATGAGCCAGAAATCAATGACATCGGGAGGACCCCCTATGAATGGGATGATCAAAGCTTTGACGCCTGGTTTGACTTCAGAAAGCTTGACGATATCGAATGCTGGGCACGAGACTCTTGTAAACGGCATCAACGGGAACACAAACGGAAACCCGGCCCACTGACAGTTAATGTCTCCAACAAGCAGCTGAACATACTTTGTTACATTATTGCGCCGAATTTTCTTTGTTAGCATAATGATCATGGGTGGCGCAGAGACAGTGTAGGGCTATGGTATGGATTGTTGCTTTTCTCAATAACTAGGGATGGTTGTTAGATGGTAAAGTTTTCCTCATGAGCATTGGATCGGAATACTATACAGGCCTGTTGCACAAAGAGTTGGCCAGCGGCCGGTTGAATGATTATCTTTGAAAGATTCGCAAATGACGTTGGGAGGTGTGCAAAGTGTATTGCGTTGTTGCTGTTATGAATGAAGCATGACTGATATCTTTATAGAGAAGCAAGGGGAGGGATACTCAGGGTAAAGTCAAGTCTTGTCTTGTTGGTAGACAGACTCTGGCCACTGCATCTGACAGGCTGTACGCAACAATCAATAAAACTTTTTGAAAACACCAAAAACCAAACCATTTTTTTGTGGGAAGAATGTCGACTGACTATTTCATCGCATTCCCTCGAAACCCAAGTACCTTATTAGGTCGCTGATACGGTACTGACCTGAGCGTTCAACGTAAAAAATGGTGGAGGCAACTAGGTGCTAAATCAATTACCTATGTGATTGGCTGTGTGAGGGCGAAACTGGCTGACGTAGGTGTGGAGCAGGTTTTTCTGTCGTGCCCCGCCATTTTCAACTTTCTTTGCAATTTATCACCAAAAGTGCTTTTACACAACGAATTGGGCCACGAACCCAAGATCTGAGGCCAGACAACAACCGAATATCGACTCGAGACAGCTTCTGCAACCGCAACCGTAATCATGGCGACCACGGTGGACAAGGTATGTAGCTCTCCCACCAGAAAGACTATGCCTGCCACGATTTGGCTAACCCCGGTTTCCCTACCAGATCAAAGATATTGAGGCTGAAGTACGTGATATTCCAATCGAACCCTTTCGTAAACGATGCTATCGGAGAAGATGATTGTCGAAAACCCAAGATGGGGGACTCTTTATCGTATAGATAGCCGGGATCAACTCTGACATGTGTAACCAGATGGCCAAAACCCAGAAGAACAAGGCGACTTCTTACCATTTGGGTCAGCTTAAGGCCAAGCTGGCCAAGCTCAAGCGCGAACTGTTGACTCCCAGCGGCGGAGGTGGTGGCGGAGGTGCTGGTTTCGATGTGGCCAGAACAGGCGTAGCCAGTATTGGCTTCATCGGCTTCCCTTCAGTGGGCAAGAGTACGCTCATGAGTAGACTCACAGGCCAACACTCGGAGGCTGCCGCCTACGAATTCACCACCTTGACCTCTGTGCCTGGTCAAGTTGTCTATAATGGTTAGTCGTTTGTGATATCCCTCCCCCTCGCCTTCTCCATCTCCACCTCCACTTCGATCAACGGATGCGGTGCGGCGCGGTTATTTTCTTGTTCTCGGCTTGATGCCCAATCTCCAATTCCACCACCACCACCATCATTATCATCATCAGAAGGCGGCTCCTTTGTGCGTCAAACATCGTGGCTTACATAAAATTTCTCCAGGTGCCCCCTTGCAGATTATTGACCTTCCCGGTATCATTGAGGGTGCCAAGGATGGTCGAGGTCGAGGTCGACAAGTCATCGCCGTCGCTAAGACGTGCCATCTGATCTTCATTGTGCTGGATGTCAATAAGCCTCTGACGGATAAGCGGGTGATTGAGGCGGAACTCGAGGGTTTCGGAATCCGCATCAATAAGGAACCCCCCAACATCACCTTCAGGAAGAAGGACAAGGGTGGCCTCAATATCACCAGCACCGTACCCCTGACACATATCGACCACGGCGAGATTAAGGCTGTCATGAGCGAATATCGCATCAATTCTGCGGACATTACAATCCGGTGTGACGCTACCGTTGATGACCTGATCGACGTTCTTGAAGCAAAGAGCAGAAGGTAAGGCTGAAGTGTAGAAGTGTGGCAAACACAGCTGCTTTCAAAGTCGAGATAAGTTTAGTTTGCTAACTATTCAACTCTTCAGTTATATCCCAGTTGTCTACTGCCTGAACAAGATTGATTCCATCAGCATTGAGGAGCTTGACCTTCTCTATCGAATTCCCAATGCTGTCCCCATCAGTTCCGAGCACGGATGGAACATTGATGAGCTGATGGAGGCCATGTGGGACAAGCTAAACCTTGTCCGCGTGTACACAAAGCCCAAGGGCAAGCAGCCTGATTACTCTCAGCCTGTCGTGCTCCGATCTACGCGCTGCACTGTTGAAGATTTCGTAAGTCAGATCAGTTTCATGTGGCGGGCCCTTTTGGCCGTCCCCTGCGGAGCCTCATGCCCAAAATCCAAATTAGGAATCCTGGATTGCTAATCGAGCTACCACATAGTGTAACGCCATTCACCGAAGCATTACGGAGGTGTTCAAGACGGCCATCGTTTATGGCAAGTCAGTCAAGCATCAGCCTCAACGCGTTGGCCTGGCTCACGAACTGTGTGATGAGGATGTTGGTAGGTTACCCCCGGAGTCTCCGACAACAACCCTCGACCCCAGCAGCAGCCTAAAGGCAGATTGAGAATGGGGGAGACAAGTACTTAGTTAGGCCGCAGTGAGCTTGATCTACCCGATGCTGTCGGGATCTTGCTTCGTTGATGAGCCAGGGCGCCCATGATCCCAGTCTCAGTCTGATCCGTTGCATCAAGGCAGCTAGGGTTACATTGTATCAAGCTCAGAGCAACGCTAACCATTGTAACAGTAACTATTGTCAAGCGATGAAGAGAAACCTTGGAGAGATTGAAGGGGATGATCCCGCGGCAACGCCAGAGGCTTGGGGAGCGAGCGAGACATTGCCGGATAGCTTGGACCACCGCTTCGCATCAGACTGTTACTGCAGCCATGCCAGCCTGCCACCAGTTTGCGACTCTGATTTAGCTCCGAGTGGCTGACGGAGAGAGAGAGAGAGAGGAGGAAACTTCACAGGAGCCCTGATTGGGATGGACGGGATGCTGAATACTACTACGACAACAATAGCAGCAGCAGCAGCACAAATGTTCAATATGAACAGGGCTGACAATGGATGCACGGCTACGAGCACGTCTGGTTGACAAGAAGTATCGACTTGGCTCGACCAGGCACGATAATGATCGGCACAATAGTTTCCGGGGGAAGTCAGAAGTGGCGTGCACACTTACATGGTAGGTTGTTGGGTCAACGGCAGACGACGATGAACAAGGAAGAGCAAGATTTAAGATGAAGATGGAGAGCAACACGGAACGGAGTAACTACGGACGTGGATTTTATACGAAAGCCTACGTCCGGGTTAGTTTTCCGGGATAAAAGAAAAAGCAACGTTGGGTCGCGCAAGCAGAAGTAAGCCCGGCAGTTACTATTGTTGGCTATCCAGTACACAAGGAGTTGCAATCAGTTTGCTCGAAAGATGAAACAAAATGAATGATTCTCGATGATAAAAATGCAGTCAGTCATCATCAATCAATGGATGGTTACAACATCTTGGCGGGTTGCCATTCATCCAGGCGGCTGAAATGCACAAAGGCTTGACCGAGCGGAGATATTTCCAATAACAAACCCGAGCAAGGTTTATGATACCGATTGTCGTAACATGAGAGAGCTGACAGATAATAAATCAGCACTGCTCCTGGGGGCGAGACTCAGCCGAATTGAAAGCTATTGCTACAGCAGCAACAGGTCAATTGACGGGTATAGTTGCGGTAATGGTGACATTCAAATGGATAAAACGCCACCATCTGATGTCAACGAGCAGAAGCAGAGCGGGAATGGGATGCAGTTGGGAGTGGTTCGACCTGCATAGCCGAGGGCCTCTTGACCTGCGGCCGGATTGCCCAGCAGAAGCGTGGGATATGCAGCTGCAGCTGCAGCTACAGACGCGGACGCAGGGGTTTGAGGCCTACGAATCAGGTTATGCGTAGATTCTTTCACGGCGCTTAAAGTCGAGACGTGGGACGAGACAGAGAGAAAAAGAGTAAAAAAAGCGGTTGACTTTTAGGGCATTTCTACGTAGATTGTTCGTCTTTATCGAGACAAGTGAAACAGACCATCAGTTGCCAAGGCGATTAGCTGTACCTGAACCAGCCAAGATAGGTAAGGTACCTAGTATCTACTCAAGGCGAAAGGTGCTTACAGAGTGATGAGAGAGAGAGGAGGCATGGAGTAGCATCAGAGGGTACTGTACACCTACACCTACCTACCTACAGTAGAGCATCAAACATGCGCTCCGTTCCGTCCACACCCCAGCTAGCTTACTTTTTACTGATTAAGAGAACTTAGTTCTGCACCCGACCCTTACTTAGCCTTTCTTGATGGCGGCGGTAAGAGACGATTCGTGAAAGGCGGAGAGCTCAAGCCTCTTTGGCGAGAAAAACGTCCCGAAGCCCACACCAGGCTTAAACAAGGTTAGCGGAGAACAAAGGGCCAGGGGGAGTCGAGCAGTAAACCAACAGTCAACAGTCCCTTCTTGCTAGGTCATCTCCACAATAAACCAAGGTAAGGTACCTAATAAGTTAGTGCACTCCATCCATACCTAACATCACCAGCAGCAGCAGTAGGTAGAGTGGCTGCAGAACAGGGGAAGTCATCTTTAAACTTTTTTTTCTTTCTTTTCTTTCAATGAAATATGGTGAGATTAAGGATTCATGGGCCATGTTTACCCCACAACTGTCTTGTTATTCAATTTTCATCCAATAAAATGCCTATGTAGTGTTGTCTGCCTTAGTACCTGGGTAGGTACAGATCTGCTGAATACAGCCTACTGCGGATATATAGGTAGGTAGGTAAGTAGCAGCTCAGGCAGTAGGTACCTAGTTATTCGCGGCAGCAAGCTTAACAAATCCCAGATAAGGTTGAACCCGCTATAAAAGCACAACATTAAGTCCAATAGTTACCTACCTGTGGCATCACCACATGTGAAAGGATCATAAGCATCATCATGTGCAGAACAGCTGCAGTGTTGATAAGATCTACCTAAATCGAAGTACAAGGGGTATATGGCGCCTAGGAAGAGTCCATTCATCCTCAAACCTACAACATGAACAAGGAACACCCCTGAGAGAGCATCAATTGATTGATTGACTGACTGAATAAACGACCCCTGACAGCGCATGACTAGCAAACATTTGACCAAACACTATGCGAGGCACACGATTAATATCGACATCAAAGCAGAGGATTGGTTGGTTTCGGCCACTTATACGCGAGTTTTTACACCAGGCGTTCAGTCTGTACATGGCAATGGATGACATTGGATGCGTACCGGCATGATACTTCTGTCATGAGATGAAATGAAATGAGACTGCGCGAGTAGGCATACATCGTGCCTAGGTAACCTAGTAGATCTCTCCCGAGCGGCCGCGATCCTTTCTCGTCATCATCTTCCCACTTGGAAGGCCTCGTTTTTTTTCTGTGTATGTTTTGTCTGCTTACGGTCAAGCTTGGCTGCTTCATACAGGGGCACGCAGAGCTCAGAATTCCCTGGTGAGTCCAGATCGGTGTGGGCATATGGGGTAGGCAAGTCATACTTGCCTTGATTATTCATTCAGGTACCTTTGCAATTGCCCGTCCCATATTGCGAGTTACTGGTTGGTACCTTGCTTCAATTTCTCATAACTCGATATCTCAAAGCAAGAAGATAGGTAGTAGGTACATATTAAGATGGGCTAACGAGCCTCAGGACATCAGATGCATCCTCCTTTCTGTCTAGCTGCATCATCGACTCCTCACTGTTGTCTTCCATTATCAACTCCGTCAAAGTGAGCCTCAAAGCAAACAACATATGCTACGGAGTAGACACCATTAGATTACGTTCGGCCTACCTAAGTACTAAAGCCCGGCGCCAGGGATCTTGATCAAACTGGCCAACTGGAACAGCACCCGGAAGACGGATTGGACCGTCTATGGCGCGCCACAGCTTTTCTCCCCCCTCCTTCACTACATACTGTACAGAGTACCTCTGCATCTTCTTCTGCCCGTTCATCATCCATGCATTCATTTCATCAGTCGCATCGCTTCGCAGGTCTGATCAGGATTCATAACCAGGGACAAACAAACATTGACACATACAGTAGAACAGGTATGGACACCTTTGCTGCCCAATGACAAAATATCTGGGGCAAGCTTATGTATAATGGTGGCCGTATCTGCATGTCCATTGATTGAACCCTCCGGAGATTGCGCTAACCGTCCCCATCAGGATCCAGCCAAGATGTTGATCCCTCATCCCGACTCTCTTGCTTGGATACGAACGTTGAAGAAATGAGAATGCTACTCGAGCAATCACCATCTCTCTCACAACTTACCATCACTCGCTCAGAAAAGCAGGACCACGACAAAAGACCGTAACGTGGACAAGGTAACGTACTCCAGTGCCATGGATGTCGGACATGGATGCTGATGGGATGGACTAGGGGCGGAATGGTAACTGGTCATGCCATGGGCGGCAGGCGGCGGCTGTCAAACTGGCTCCAGAAAGGGCCGTCCCACTAGCCTGCCTCTGTCCTTGACCTGTCCTGTCCTGTCCATGCCTAGTGCCTGGCAAGCCCCAGTTCAACCTTGCTCAGAGTAGCGGTCGATCTTCGTCTTCCATCCACAGTGAAGCCATGGCAAAGCAACGCGACGCATCAAAATGCTACTGGGCACCGTACCATGGCACCTTCAGTCCATCTATGTATGTCCTTCAAGATACAGGACAGGATGGCATGGCTGGAAATTTTTGACCCACCGACATTCCAGTTGCGGCATCCCGAGCACAATGTCATCATGGTGCCGGGTAAGGTCTGAAAGAAGAAGGGGGTTTGATAGTGGTGGTAGAGGTAGTCTTCATTCGACATGGTTGCTCGTCCGCATAAAGCGAACAAGACACACGAAACTATCAGCGATGTGAACTAAACTACAATGGATAAGGCCAAACAGAAAGGAGCATCGTGAATTGTATTCACAATCAACATTGCAACAGGTCAGGATGAACTCAACCTCAACATGCATCTGACATCTTTTTGTCGGCTCCATCGCACACCTGATACGTCGAGACGAGAAAGAAAGAAAGAAAAATTTCAACGTCAGGTGGACCACGTGCGCCGGTTTGTTAAGTGAGATAGTCAGCATGAATTCTCGCTTCTTCCTCCTGGTTTGGACTGGGCTTGCAAGTTTACAATGTGCCGTATCTCCACGGCCACGATATTTGTCTGCACTAGACCTACCTTGACCCATAAGCCATGCCGCCCAATGGCTTCGGCCTGAGGGCTTGGAGGAGCAAGCAGATGCAAAAGACAAGGGTGCTTCAATGAAGCTTCGGGCCCATGTCTCTCCTCGTTAGCGATGAGGACCCTTAACATCCTGAGGCACTTGCTTTATTGCACAGTTATGGCTGT
This sequence comes from Fusarium sp. NRRL 29148, assembly GCA_013759095.1. Taxonomy (NCBI): domain Eukaryota; kingdom Fungi; phylum Ascomycota; class Sordariomycetes; order Hypocreales; family Nectriaceae; genus Fusarium; species Fusarium sp. NRRL 29148. The sequence continues at coordinate 13,178 of JABSTL010000093.1, forward strand.
GCCATCCTGGTACCACGAGGCAAGCAAGCAAGGCGAGGCGAGGAGACGCGAGAGGCAAGGGAGAAAGTCATGGACTAGGGCATAAGATGAGGAACAAGGCTGAGCGAATCAAACAACTAAAGCCTTGTTCATCAGTCCCCTCCCTTCTCACTCACCCCATCTCCGCCCCGTCTTCCCTTTGAGACTGTCTGAGCTCCCGGATCTCGCTTTCCGGTCGGGCTTTGACCTTGAAGTGCTCCGTGTATCAGAGCTACATGCTCGGGAAAGCAAGAAGAGTGTGCATCATTCTATGAGAGAGAAAGAGATGAGGCCGCGGGCTGATCCGCTCGAGGCTGAAGCTGAACGATTGTTGTGTTTCGGGCTAATAAGCTGAACTGGTATCCTCGTTGCCACCCATGCCTCGGTGTCATTTTCACTTTCCATCGATGGAGCAGACCCCAAAGTTAATGTCAACCCGCTCATGGTCGGCGATAATCATCCTTGGTCATTGGAATTTCCTTTGCATCAAGCACAAGGGTCATCGTATACCCCTGCTCTCGAGTGGCCGGGCATGCCGCTGCAATTGCATTTTGCTGCATGCTCTGTATCTAATCCGTGTCCCGTCAGTCGATCTTACTTTGTGCCATTTCGATTCCTTGTTACCACTCCCCCGTCCAGGACTGAATATTATACTAGAACCAGCATGTTAATATTACGATTCAGAGCTTGGGCTTCCAAGCCTGGCCTGACTAGGTTTCGTCTGGGGGGATCTGTTCTAACAGGTGACCAACTGTCGAAGTGGACTCCTTTCGGGAGAAAGGTCTGACCTATTACAACTCTCTCTCAACCTTCCCCAGTTTAAACCGAGCCTAGTTAGCCACTTCCCATCAAAGTGCATGGATTTTGGCGCGCCGCGCTTTCTAGATTAGACAGAGATGCCCTATGAAAGCTGCAAGTCGATGGTTTTTAGATGGACTATCTCTCTAGCTCGGGCGCGACATTTTCTTCCTTCTCCTCTTTACAGTACCCGGCGGTGGACACTGATACGGGACGCCCCATCTTCTGACCTCATCCTCGCGAGCTCTGAGCCCTCCCATTGCCCAACCTTCATGAGGGCATGGCCAATCTTCTACTACGCAACATAGCAGGAGCGGGATAAGAGGGTGAAATGGGCTGACAGGTCTGAAACCAAAACCAGCCCTTCAGGAAAGGTAAAATCAACAGTAAAGGGAGGGGGATACGAGGAAACCCTATTACCTTCAGAGGAACAACATGACCAGAGACAGAGAGGACTTCACTGGTCTTATCCCACGGCCCATTATGCTTTACTCGTTGCTTCTTCCGCTTCCCATTCCGTTGATCAGAAGCTTGTGTCTATGGGAATGGGTTTGATTGAAAACCCTTTCCTGAGACAGTCTTCACCTATCAGATGGCTACGGGCCAGGGCTTTTGTGCCTACCCACGTCTTCTTTCAACGGCTGACGGTTCTCTTACTTTTCCCGACCTGGCAATGACCTGGCCAGGATCAACGACAAGAAGAAGAGTCGGCTGAGAGCTCCATAGTACTATACCCTAGCTCACCGGTCTATCCCCGAATCCGAAAGCGTCCATCCCATTACCTCAAGGTCTGTTTTCTACTATTTCAGATTCTGAATAATTTTCTGCGCTTGTTGGCGGGTGAGTATATGTCTGTGTGTGAGCCTCTGTCTTGCCTACACGCGTGAAGTTTTCCGCTGAGCGTTCAACGTCCTGTCATACACGGTTTGAGCCACTCTCCGTCTTTATCGGCTTCATCCACACCCTAAATGCACATGTACTGTACACACACTTCGACGGCGTCTTCAGACTTCATCAGTTGTCTACTCTGTACATACGGCTTTCTGGCTTTTACCCACTAGACTACCCTCCCACACACACCACTCCTTGATCGCTCGCAGTCACAGGA
>JABSTL010000094.1:0-21661 GCA_013759095.1 Fusarium sp. NRRL 29148
ATAGTTTCATTATAAAAGAAAGAAAAAATCATGTCGAGAAACAAGAGGCTTCTGCTAATATTGAAATCTACTGGGTGCTGCTGTATCACTGCTGCCCATCAAAGGTGGATGATTATCACGATTACTATCAGCAGCTCACAATAGCTAATGCATGGTAGGGCATAAGCGAGCTTCATTCGGAACACTATCTACTGTAGGAAGCGCAATGGATTATTGTAATGTGTGCGAGTTCGGACTGCATGAGCACGGATATTTTTTCTGCGATTGTTCTTTCTTTCTTTCTTTCATTTATCCTTTTATCCATTCATTCATTCATAAGAATCATATTGGCTGTCATGACAAGACCCGTTAGTTCATCATGTTGGCGGGGTTGAGGGGTTATCTATTAACTTTAGGGTAGCTGAATTGCACGGCGTGCACTGAACACTTTTGTCATGAGGAGGATATAATATTAAAGATCGGTCTTTACATCTCAAACTAACTCCTACCACAAGATATCATCAAATATCATTGACTTTTTCGTGTCTTATGATTTTCATGTGATGGTGTATCAGGTCTGGGCGCCTCGATTGAGGATCATCGGATCATGGGAAGATATGTCGAAAATATGTCGAAAACGTGTTGCAGGTAACGGCTGTCCTAACATTCTACGATTGACTACCTCGTCAAGCTGATCTGACCTTAGTAAGAGAGCGAGGGGATGGATGTGTTGCTATCTACAATTCCAGACTGAACAAAGTAGCCAACGCCTACGCTGATTGAGAAAGAAGGAAAAGAAGCGAGACGCATTGCTGGCGGCTACACAAGAAGCCGCTCGAAATCATACTTGCCAGCTACGTATATAGACTGGCACGGCATAACATGGTGGCTGGTGATATCGTTCAGAGGCACATACCCAAATGACATCCTGCTGGGCCTGGAAATGACAGTGTCCTGTTCATCCACGCTGGCCTTTGTTTGGGCGTACTATAAAGCCAGGCGTATGCTTCGCAACGGGAATCCATCCGGAGCTAATACCGGGAGCGAAGGACATGAAGAATCTATATAGTTGACTGATGTATGTCACAAAACGTATGTTGTTTGGGACTAGGGCATGATCGACTTGGCATGATGATTCTACAAGGTGGAGAAGAGCCTTGTTACTAGGTATGGAGAGTCCCTGTCATTGTCCATACGGAGATTCTGGTCCGGTGAGTCATTGTATGCTGATCTCCTTTCCGTATATCCTGAAGCACTACGTGGAAGATATCGAGATGAAGCAAAAATTACCATTCGTTGTCGGCAAGATGAGACCATCGTGAAGTCTGGGGAAGATGTCACAAACCGGCCATTTCAAGGATGAGGCGCATGATGGATACCCGGCCCCGGTGACCGAGATTGAAGCGAGTCAGGGCCAAGGTGTGATGAAGGAGATGTAAAGTACCGTGACCACCTAGAGAAAGGGAATGAAGCTATCGTCAGGACACATTGGCCGATGGATCAACTGGGCATCAACAACACGGCAGCGGTGCCTTACAGAAATGTCAAAGCCGGAGCATGCCCGGGTCCCCACAAATTAGGTACCTAAAGTGGAAATGGGTACCTCCACAGCAGTGGGCAGCATTACGTCAAGGAAGAGTCGCTAGAAAATCTAAACATGACAGCCTCATAAGCGGCGAATGGGCTTAATGGGACAGCAACAGCAAGTTTAGTGCCTAGGTATAGCTTGTTGCGGGATGAGTTTGCGGGGATGCAGCACCTCGAAAGCGGAAGTTGTCTAAGTTGGTAAGATATTACCTTACTTTAGACACTCAGGTAAGGCAAAGATATTGGATTTAATTAATTGACAAGCAATAAAGAAGTCTTTGATAGAGACTTTGCCATGCACGGAATGAAATCTCCGACCACAACTGATCAGGGGAGAGGGGAAAATGAAAAACAAAGTGCCATCCAACGCATTGACAGTGATTAACCTACTAACTAACTTACGATGAGACAGTCCCCCCCCACTGTTTGTGTAAGTGATGGCTGAAGAGTCTTCACCTTGTAGCCACCAAGATACGTCCTCTCCTCATGCAGAGAAGCTTCCAAATTCTGCTCTAAATCTCGATATAAGCCGCCTGATTCGTCACTGACCCCGAATGCCGTGACATATTCCACGTGGGGCCAGGCTAGGATATTGACTTGGGTGAATAAAATGATCGACATACAAGGTTGAATTTCAATGCTTTCTCGGACCGCCATGTTGGAAATATTCAGCCTCCCCACGTTATCATAGCCAGGGAAATCATCTTTGGACTGCTGTATCGTCCTGACACTACCGTTATGAGTGGTTCATAAACTTACCCCGTCCCCTCAACTGCAAAACTCGTCGAGTTACAGTCGTTTCACGAACCCGATATATACTACTTGTGGGTCCGGGGAAAACAAAAAAGGCTGAGGGGGGCGAGACTCAGCTCTGATACAATATCGGTCCGGAGGGAAATAGAGATGGGAGCCGCGAGCTGGAGACTGATATCAGATTCGGAGCTGACCTCCGGTTGGTCTGGGGAAGAAGGGCTTGGTGCTTGTGGTCGGTATACCTTCATCTGGAGAAGTTGACGTCAACTTAACTCAACCAAGGCCAATGTGGTGGAGATTCTTCTCCTCAGGGTGGAAATTGTATGTCAGAAAACAAAACATTTCATCATGATGCTTAAAGAAGGCGTAGGGCTTGAGAACTTATAAATAAAGCATGTGCCCAAGGCCTCTGTTGTTACCGGCTCAGACATATAGCGCTTTGGCTACCTACATTCTCCCATCTCATCACCTCCCAACCACCTACAAGAGCGTCAAAGCTACAAGATGACCGCTCAAGTGGGCAGAGCACTCTCCTACATGACATTCAAACCCGATATGGGCACCAGCAAACATGAAGCTCCTTATCTCAATGAAGAAGGCTATGTCGACTTCTCGCCCGACGATCTCGAGAACCCGCGAAACTGGTCCCTCAAGAGAAGATTGGCCATTACCTGTATCGCAGTGTTTCTCGCAATGAACGGAAACTTTGCATCAAGCATATTTTCCGGCAGCATCGACTCTGTTGTGGAAGAGTTTGGAGTATCAGAGGTTGCCGCAAGCTTGACAACTACAATGTTTTTGCTTGGCTTCTGCGCAGGGCCCTTTGTCTTTGCGCCTCTTTCTGAGTTTTACGGTCGTCAGTGGATATTCTACATCACTTTTCTTGCCTATATGGCCTTCAACTTTCTCTGCGCTTTCCCTACAAACTTCGGATCACTACTCGTTGGACGTTTCTTGGCTGGTGCTTTTATCTCTGCGCCTCTGAGCACCACCCCGGGCATTCTGGTCGACCTCTGGGACCCTACTGAGCGAGGAAACGCCACAGGAATCTTCAGCTTGGCTTCCTGGGTTGGCCCATCACTTGGGCCGGTGGTGTCCGGTTTCGTCCAGCTCAAGAAGAACTGGCGATGGGGCTTGTACTCCGTCTTATGGCTCGGAGCTTTGACGGTGCTTCTCATGTTCTTGATCCCCGAGACGCATGCGCCGACTATTCTGGCGAAAAAGGCAACGCGTGCCCGAAAGTCTGGAATTGCTGGCTATGAAAAGGTTATAATGGAGGGAGAAGAAGATAAGCCTTCCCTCGCCCACGTCTACAAGCTGGCCCTCACGCGACCTTGGATTCTCATGTTCGACTTGATCTCTCTCCTCTGCTCTATCTACACTTGCATCGTATTCACTCTTCAGTTCATGCTCTTCAGCATCTACCCTATTGTTTTCAGAGACATGAGAGGCTGGAACGCTGGCGTTTCGCAACTCCCTCTCCTCGGCCAGGTCGTTGGGGCTGTTCTTGGAGCCATCGTAATCTTCGTTGACAGTGAGCGGCGGCGAAGCAAGGAGGCGGCTGGCAAGACGCTGCTGCCAGAGGATCGGCTTCTCATGGCTATGTTTGGAGGTGTTGCGTTCCCTATCACCATGTTCTGGCTCGCATGGTCTGCTAATTACAAGTGAGTCTCCAGCTTTCCATCTTCCTACACAAGGAACAGCAACTAATACATAACAGCGCTGTTCCTTGGATTGTCCCGACTCTTGCGGGCACTTTCCTCTCTGCCGCTCTAATGCTCGTCTACGTTGCTATAATCAACTATCTTACCGACACATATGCCCAATACGCAGCTTCCGTCATAGCTGCCAACACAGTTGCTCGATCGGCTGGAAGTGCTGCCGCTCCCTTATTTACGACCCAGATGTTCACTGCTCTTGGTGTAGGTGGTGGAGGTTCTCTTATCGGCGGAGTTGCGGCTCTTTTGGCATTAATCCCGTTTGTTTTCTTCTGGTACGGCGCTCGTATCCGGAGAAAGAGCAAATATGCACTTGTGGAGCCTGATCAAATGGAGAAGATGGACGAGGAAGCCGATCCTACTGACTATGGTGTTCAAGCCGAAGAGACTCAGCACATAGGTGATATGGATGAGCCAGCACACAGCAAGCGTTCCGAGGATGCATGAGAAGGAGAAAGTTTGACGGCGTTTTGGCCTACGCAATTTGTATATTACCAACAATATGTAATGGAGAGGCCAAAACTGGTATGAAATTGGGTTTTCTTTCAGCCATCAGGAGTTCTGGGCCCACCACAGAAGGATGCAATGGTTTGGTATAGTTCTGATCCATAAAAGTTTATTTTAGACTTAACTTTGTTCATCGTTAGGGATGTTATTGCGGAGTCGGTTATATGGTTTATAAGATCTTGCGCTTTCACATCGATTTCTCATATTTTACTTTGGTCACTGAATCCAAACGTGATTCACCATCTCAACATGACAGGAAAGAAGCTCGTCTGTTGACTTCCAATTGAGCTGTCACTACGTCAGTGGTAACATAAACAGACATATGAAACACAGCCAGGTCAATCTGATAATATTTACCAAATGGCGAGTCATTGCAGTAGCCGATAAGGCTAAGTTGCGAAAAGCGCGGTGTTCAAACGGCCTGACCTATCAGGTCGGGTTTACAAGCCCCCAACACGGTTTGTATATCTACACTGTAACAAGGGCGTCATTCGCAGCAGACAGGTCTTCAACAGCCGGCATGACAACCAAAGAAATCTGGATCTGGTGATGAAATTTGATAAATCCGATACACACAGGCAGCATTGGTAGTTGATGTGTTGTGGCTGATGCAAGAAGGACACGGCTGAGCTGGTCATGAACTCTCATCAGCAGGCATCCTGGTATCCTCTGTTGCGTCACATGTTGTGTCTCAAGTGTCATGTCAAGTCAAAAGTCAAAGTTAGACAGAGACACGGGATGGGCTGAAAGAAAAGCGGCGATTGGCTGATCTAAACTCCCGCCCCGGCTCGTCTTACGCTCAGCCGTTGATTTTAGACCAAGTTTCACAAGGTGACAAGCGTTTCTAGAAAAGAACAACTCATCAGAGTGGCGAAATGGGTTCAAGGACAAACACCGCATCGAATATGCAGGTTTCCGAGGTAGCACGAACCTAGGGTATCCCTTCGAGGAACGACTTCTGAGCCTCACTTTGCAGAGATTGAGACGATCTTTGCTGCTTCAAGTGAGATCTGGGGACGGCATATTCTAGTTTTGGGAGCCAATTACCAAGGTCGGAGTGTTTGGCAGAGAGCCTCACTCTGAACAATGCCTACGGGGGCTCAGTCAAACCCATGGATCAAGACCCAGGGCGGGCCCGTCGCCCTGGTCAAAGGTTGATGTTGACTTCCCCAAAAGAGCGGAGAAGAGCCGGTTTCGATGTTATCACCGGAGCTGTTGCTTCAATAGAATATACTCGGCGTTGCCGGGCGTTGAGATGTTGCAAAGTGGAAATAATTGCATGATAACTGTGGCGCAAGGCGATTCTAAGAAACGAACTTAAGCCAGGCTGCGCTGTGGACGCTGGACGCTGGACGCTGGACGCTGGACGCTGGACGCTGGACGCTGGACGCTGGACGCCCAGCCCGTGCCAAGCTGGGTATCAAGTGCCCCTGCCCCAGCGCCCAGCGCGCCCAAGAGCTTCTAGTGGGCCTTAGAAGGCCGCGACCCCTGTCGAATAGCGTCAGCATTGTGCGTCCAAGTTGAGGTATACCCCTCCTCATTACGTCGTTGGTTTCGCCCCGCTTGTACGGTTGAAAGCTACGAGGACGGAGGAGAGAGAGCCTTGGTTGTTAAGCAGAACAGTCTTATCATTATAATAAAACTTAACTCGAAGCCTAAGCTTCTGAACAGCCTAAGGTAGTCTAACCATAATTATCATCTCTGAATCTCGTCAACGGTCTATCACAAGTCAGCAGGGAACGCCTGTTTTCCGTTGCTGCCTTCGGTGTCCTATTGATGCCCATCCCAACCAACGTCAAACAGGTTCAGTGCTGCCCACTATTTAACACTCTCTACACTTGTCGACAAGACTCACAGTAACCCACCTCATTAATCCTACTGGTAGGTAGGTGCTGCGAACTTACTAAGTTGCCTTAGCACCTACTTAGGTACCTTAAGTACCTAGGCAAGGTACCTAGTACCTACATACTTCCCACTTGTTGCAGCATCAAAGGACCCTGTTTTTGCTTGGTTGGGTTGTGGCTGGGTTTCTCTTGCTGCTTTTCTCTGACTTATCCCTCCCGCCACATCCTCGTCCTTTTCCTCTTTTACATCGACAGAACCCGTCAACTCGGTATTGTAACATCATCGCTTATCATCACCATAAAGCCACCTTCAATTATACCTAACCCACACCAACTATTATACCACTGCACAACATAGTAGCGACATAATCCGCACACCATCCTCATGTCAAACTACGACCCGTACGATCGGGATTACTCTCGCCGCTATGTGCGGGAGGAGCGTCGAGAAGAACCCCGCTATCTCGACCCTCGAGATTCCTTCAACTCAAAGACTCATCGGGAGATCGTTCCTCGCGGTCGCGAGGACAGCGATCTATCGATAGAAGAGGTCAGACGGGATTTTCCCCCTCCTGGTACCCGTGATATTCGCCGGGCGCGATCCGCCGGCCCAAACTACTACGAGGAAGAATATGAGTATCGCCGAGGCTACGACCCTCGCGATCGCGACTATGACCGCCGTTCCCACAGAGGTCACTCTAGCCCATACTACGAAGATGAAGAGCGCGAGCGCAAGCACAAACCCAAGGGCATGTCAAAGAATGAGAAGATCATTGCAGCCGTCGCCGGTGCCGCCCTTTTGGCGGGTGGTAAGGAACTATACGATCGCCGCGAAGCCAAGGAGGAGCGCACTGAAGTCCAACGCAATCCTCTGTCAACTGCAGCTCTTGCTGGAGTCGGTGCCTTGGCTGCCTACCAGGGTGCACAATTCTACAACAAGCAGCAGGCCAAGAAGGATCAAAAGGCCAACATGATCCTTCAACGCGGCCGCGACGGTTATTATAGTGATTACTACTCTGATGAGGACGAAAGTCCAAGGGAGAAGAAGGGACACAAGAACTTTCTCGAGAGCGCCATCGCAGCTACAGGTCTCGGCGCAGCTGTCAAGAGCCTCACTGGTGGCGGCGGAGACGATACCAGGAGTCGCCGGGGAGGTAGTCCCTCCAGCGAAAGATCTCGTTCTCACGCTGGTGGTGGCAGCGGCGCCAACAAGATTCAAAAGGCAGCTATGGCTTCCCTCCTTGCCGGTGCCACAGAGGCCTTTCGTGTTGCCAAGGAGCCTGGCGGCTGGAAGGGTGAAAAGACGAAGCGTATTCTCACCGCCGCTGCAGGTGCTGCTGCTGTCGACACCGCAACTGATGACAAGGGAGGAAAGCTGGGCTTGGCTGAGTCTGTGATTGGTGGCTTAGTCGGCAACCGCCTAATTCGTGGTTCCAGAAATGATATCGAGGAGGATCGCAAGACTGGCCGCAGCCGCTCACGCTCGCGAGCTCGCTCCAAGTCTCAGGGTGGTGGCAGTGGAGGCGCAAGCGGTCTTGCTGCTCTTGCAACCGCTGGCTTGGGTGCCCTGGGTGCAAAGAAGGTTCTTGATCGATCTCGATCGCGATCCAGAAGCCGTAGGGGACGAAGTGCCTCGTACAGTCCATCCCCAGACAGGCGCCGTCAGCGAAGCCGCAGCCGCAGTGTTGTTGACAAAGCTCGCAACGGTCTGGCGAAACTAGGCCTTGGAGCTGGAGCTGGCGCTGCCGCCGCTGCTGATGACTACCACCGTCGCGACCAAGATGACTTTAGCGACCGCGGTGGCAGCCGTTCCCGTCGATACTCGGACGATATGTACGATGACCGTCGATATGCAACCAATCGAGATTATTACGATGATGATAGACCATACAAGAGCAAGCCCCGAGAGAGAAGACGAGGAGGGCGTTCTGATTATTCCTCTTCGTCATCAGACCTAGGGGATTCTGATGAGGATGAGAAGCGGGCGAAGAAAATGAGAGGTAAGCAAGTTATCACCACAGGTTTAGCGGCAGTAGCCACTATACACGCAGCGCACGAGGTATATTCTAGCATGGAAAAGAGAAACGCACGGCACAAAGCAGTCAAGGAAGGACGGTTGAGTGAGATGGAAGCCAAAAAGCTCAAGACCAAAGCAATCATGCAAGACGCCGCATCAGTCGGTATTGCTGCTATGGGCATCAAGGGAGCCATCTCCGAGATGAAGGAAGCCAAAGAGTTGACACACGAGTGCAAAAGTTTCCAACAAGAGAAGGCTCGTCGTCATGAGAAGCGAGTGCAAAGGCGCTTACGGCAACAGTCAATGAGTGACGGCAGGAGGAGAGCAGACAGCTGGGCTCCTTCGTCCCGACGGGATGGGTACGACTCGGATATCGAGTATGAATACTTTGACCCTCACGAATACGGAGGCAAACCTTACAGAGGCAACGCCTTCCCAGCAGAGCCGTATGGTACAGACACTTACAGAAGGAATCCCAACGGCTTGCCGTCTCCTTACTAAGAGCCTGACTGGGTGTTGGGCGGCACCCACGCTTGCTCGCCTATATCACTACAAACATCTTAAATCATGACTTATGACGAGACGACTTATTTGGCTCATGAGAAGCTTGGGCCAATCAAACAGTGTTTTTCCTTTGGACGCATGGCAATGAAACCCCCCCAGAGAGTAATTGGAAGACTAGAAAGAGAAGGAAACGGTGTGAATATGGCCTGTTGCGCTGCGTGGTGTGGCTGGCATTCGTTTTGCTGAAATTCCTCTGCATCAGATAGATGAAGCAGATTTGCTTTCTCCCTGCAACCTCTCCCACGTTTGTTTCACATGTGTATTCAAGACGAAGACTAACGACGATGATTAAAATAGACCATCGCCGATACTAAGCCAGTGGCCCGATCCCTGCAGGCACAGAAGCAAAAACGAAACTATATCTCGGCACACCGGCACATTCGTGCATATCTGTCCAACGATGAGCTGCTCTATTCTGGTAAAGTTGATGAATGGGGTAGGGTCTAGTCAAGGACTCAAAACGGGGAAGCAAGCGAGAGTGGCACGAGTTGACCCAAGGAGATGGGAAGAGAGGGGCGGTAAGAAAGGATCGGGACGCAAATGTGGTGATAACAAATCACTATATGCACGATGATGAAGTGGTGGGAACTCGGATAGGCGGTCTCGGGAAGAACGGCTTTTTGGAACGACAGGGGCTTGCAGATCAAGACTCGACGATTGGACCAGGTGCGATAAGAAATCAGGAATGGGCCTGGATGAAGATGGCAAGACATCTCTTGAAAGTTAAAAGGTATATGGGCATACGAAAAGATGTATGTGGATGGCATGATATGTTTGTTTCTTCTTCTTCTCCTTTTGCCATGTTGGATATCTGGATGAATAGCTTGTTATGCTGGATAGCAGATGAGGTTCATGGGTGTCGATTTACCGGCCCCTAGAATACCTTGACGAATCATGACCTATAATGAACGACTCTGGCTTATAATAAACCCTGGTACGTCTTTTGTTTTGATGAAACGATATTCAGCTGTGACTGGGTAATGTGAATGACAGCGGCTTCCAACAATTAAGTATAGACAAAAGTGAAAACAGTTTGTTCTCCCTTGATCTCACTACAGTCTTCCAAATCACTATTCTGTACCTGTCGCTCATCGTTTGATATCCCGTACGTACTCCAATAAACTCCACGATGCTTACACCCTGGCCGAATTAGTGTGCAGATTCTTGTTTCTAACAGATCTGAGGTTCAGCTCTGTAACGTCATCAAGCCATGACGTCACTTATCAAGTGTCCATTTCACTGACAGCTCAGCTAAGCAGCTGAGGTCGTTCAATCACGAGGTGGTTTCAAGGTATGCAGCCCAAGCCGAGTGGAAGTAGTTTTTGTAGAGGAGATAAGTTAATCGCTTTTACGCAAGGACAAGAGGCTTTTGGTCCCCAAACACCATGCAGTCCTGTGTTGTGTGGTGGTACATATTCTCGCGATTGGACACAAAAACTGACGCCTCAGTTGATACCGTGATAAATGCTCATTACTGTCTATAGGACACAGCGCTGTAGACCAGCTTTGGTGGCCGAATGCTCATACTCAGGCTCAATCTCATGCGCCAAGACCTCCACCCGCCTGTTGTTTCCAGCTCTGCGCCATGGCCAGAAGATTGGACACGTCGGCGGCCTGCTTATCATCGGCAGGGAAGACATAGTCGATGTATTCCTCCCACGAGTCGTCGTCCAGCTTTCTTCGGCGCTTCGTCTTGCGTGGCATTTGTTTCTGTACAGCCTCCACATCCTCCGCTGAGCCGTGTGTACGCTCGAAAGATAACCAGGCGTTGAGTAACGAAACGCACTCTTCCTTGAGATCTCGGTCTCGCATACTCCTGTGTGCTCGCTTGAATACCTTGCGTGCTCGCTCCTTGGCCTCTTCGCTGACTGGCTGTTCCTCCTCACCCTCCTCCTCTTCATCTTCGGGAATGTTGATCTCAAAGTGCGCGTAACTGATCCAGACCTTAACGTGGTCCGTCTTTTCAAGTAGGCGCTCGTAAAGATCTCGCGTCCGCTCGTATTCACCTTCTTCCTCCTCAAAATCGATGTACGCCTTCCATAGAAGCTCGGGCATGTCCAGCTGTTGTTGCTGGACAGCAAGCTCAAAGATGGCGCGTGTACGGTCCAGATCATCCAGACCCCGCTCAAGTTCGGCAAACTTGATCCATGTCTGACAATTTGCTGGGTTATATTCGATGTGCTTCTCATACAGAGTGCGACACCGCACGAACTCGAATAGTTTTCGTTCAAGGTCAACGTAACCGTTGAAGATCTTGTCCTTTGGGCACATGCCAATCGCGCGTCCAAGAAGCTTTCGCGCTGCGGTAAGTTCACCCTGTCTGATTTCGAAATGCGCCGCCATGAGCCAGATTTTAGCAAACGTGAACTTCTTGTGTGGGATCAGACCCAAGCACGTCTTGTAAATCTGCCGTGTCCTTTCAACATCCTGTCCCTCCATCTCTTCCCATATAGCATAGAAGATCCAGAGGTAGATGTATCGCCTCCAGTGCCGCTTCTCCATTGTTGGTGGAACCTGAGCAACAGCCCTCTCGTATATATCTCGAATTCTGTCAGAGTCCTGTGAAGTCTCTTCGAGCTTTGCGTAGTCGAACCAGGCGTCGTAATTCTTCGGGTTCTCTTTGACAAGCTCCTCGTAATATACCCTCCTCTTGGACAGCACAACATCTTCCACTCCGTCCTTGTCGCCAAATTGTTTCTCGAATGTTGTGTACGCCTTGTGCAAAATCATCGACCTCGATCTTGGTAGTCGGTCCAGGGCATACTTGTATATCGCACGAGCGCGCTCATACTCTTTGAGCTTGGCTTCGAAACGGGCATATGCAATAAACAATTTCTCGTCGACGAAGTCATCTCCCAATGCCTCCACGGCCTCCCCAAAGACTTCCCGCACTTGGTCGCTGGTACCAAACTCCTCCTCAAACTTGGCCCACTTGATCCAATTCCGGGGCTCGGGGTGAATCATGGTAAAGGTCCGAAAGATTTCTCTTGCTCGCTCGAATTCGCCATATCGCTTCTCAAGCTTTATATAGGAGCTCCATGCCGCCTCATCTGGCTGCCATTGCATCCATCGATCAAATACTTGTCGGGTTCCAGGAATGTTGCCCAACATCTCCTCCATGTAGACATATTTGTACCAGAGCTTGTCAACGCGCGGCAAGCGAGCGACGGCACGATCCAAGAGGTTACGCGCATGGTTGATGTTCCTCGCCTTCATCTCCGACTCGATGTACCGAATCCATAGCTGAACATTGTTGGGATGTGCGTCGAGTGCGCGCTCAAAGACGGACCGGGCGCGGGCAAACTCCTTCTGCTCCAGCTCCCACTGAGCATATCTCAACCAGTTGTTGAGGTTGAGTCGATTGCGTCGCACATAGTCCTCGAACTCTTTTCTCTTCCGTCCTTGAAACTCGTGAAGCTCCTCCAAATCAGCAAATCGTTGAGTGGGAGCCTGCACTCCAACTTCTTGCCGGTCGACAGCTTCTCTTAAAAGCTGTTCGGCACTGATTTGAACAGGCGCGGCGGCCTTGTTCTTCACCCTCGGTGGCCCTCTAGACGACTCCATCGTACGATCGCCAAGTTTCGAGGGCTCAGGTTGATAAGTGGCGATTATTTTTGGAGTGAACAAAATTTAGATGAAAAGGAGAGTTGAGGTGATGAAATAAAGTTGAAAGTCGACAGCGACGCGACAGAGCAAGGCGCAAAAGTGTGTGGGCAGCCAACCAATTACAATTCAATGTGACAGCTATACCCACTTTATTTGTGTGGCGTTCAGTAGCCTCGCAGCCTAGAAGTGGAAGTATTTATAGGTAGGTACCTTGGTCAAGACAAATTACCTACTCCACAACCTACTCAAGTATTTTGCGACAATCACCGTTGCTCATTCATAGCATCCTTCCTACACACGACGCCACTATGTCGACTGTCGCAGACGACCTGCTCAACGATTTTGGAAGCTCAGGCGATGAAGCCGGAGAAGAGCTCAACGATGGCCTCATCAAGGATGAAGAGGCAACCGCCGGCAACCGTGACGCCATGGAGTTGGATGGCAATGCTGAGAGGAATGACGACGAAGATTCGGATGATGGATTGAACGACAGAGAAGATTCCGAAGCAACAAAAGTAAAGGTCGAGAAGATGCAACTTGGAGGAGTAAAGGATGTTAGAAGCGTTGCCAGCCTCATGCAAACGCTTGAACCAGTTCTCGAGGTTAGTACTACCCCCTTCAGACCGAGCCGCATCAACGGTCGCATCTTGATGAACGATTCGTTTACATCAGTTCTTTTGACGGATAGCCCTGACGTATTGCCTCGAACGCTACAGAGAATCGCACATTACCGATCGCAAGCCGCGACGCAGAATACCAATGTCGGAAACATCGAAGATCATCCCGAGTATCATCTTCTGACGCAGTCCAACAGCCTTTCAACCCAGATCGATGGCGAGGTTGTCCTCGTTCATAAGTTCATTCGCGACCACTACTCGACGAGGTTTCCCGAGCTCGAGCGACTTGTTACCACGCCACTAGAATATGCCAAGGTCGTTGCCATCATCGGAAATGGTCCGTTGGATTCGGAGAGTATCAAGGCTCTGCAGACTTCGACTAACAACCCGCTTGGAATAACACTCAAGTCCGTCCTTGACGGGCCGTCACTCATGATAGTGACGGTCGAGGCCACCACATCAAAGGGCCACGAGATGACACCCGAAGAGCTTCAGCGCGTCTACAAGGCATGCGATATGGTCATTGCCCTCAACAAGGCCAAGCAGACTCTCGCCGAGTACGTGCAGTCGCGCATGAATATTTTTGCGCCAAACCTGACAGCCCTTGTTGGTTCTCTTACAGCCGCCCAACTCCTCAACGCGGCAGGCGGACTGACAGGTCTCTCCAAGACGCCTGCTTGCAACATCGCCTCTTGGGGGTCCAAGAAGAAGCACTCGGGGCTTGCTACGAATATAGGTGTTCGGCAGCAGGGCTATCTTTACAACTCGGAGATGATCCGAGGCATTCCTACCGACTTGAAGAAGCAAGCCTTGAGAATCGTGTCGGCCAAGCTAGTTCTGGCTGCCCGGGTTGATCGCACACACTCCAGTCCGGATGGATCGACAGGGGAGGAGCTCAAATCAGCATGTCTTGAACGCCTTGAGAAGCTGACAGAGCCACCTCCCAACAAAGGACAGCGTGCGCTCCCTGTGCCAGACGATAAGCCATCCCGCAAGCGAGGTGGACGACGCGCTCGCAAGGCTAAGGAGGCTCTCGCTATGACTGATCTTCGTAAGCAACAGAACCGTATGGCATTTGGCAAGGAGGAAAGGGAGGTCGGATATGGCACTGGCGAGTCAACTGTTGGTATGGGCATGATTGGTCAGTCCGACGACGGCCGCATTCGCAGCACCCAGATAGACCAGCGCACACGCGCAAAACTCAGTGCCAAAAACAAGGGCTGGGGCGGAAACAGCACCGTGGGTGGTGCTGCGTCGTCTATCGGTGGCTTTGGCCAAGCATCTAACATTGATCTACGAGGGCGCGGCTTACGAGCGTCGGGAGTTGGCAGCACCATCGGTTCAGCAACCGGCACAGCATCATCTTTGTCATTCACGCCCGTCCAAGGTCTGGAGCTTGTTGACCCCAAAATGCAGGCAGAGCTCAGCAAGAAGCGCAAGGCCGAGGAGGACCGTTGGTTCAAGGGCGGCAGCTTCACACAGGTCGGAGGGTCGTCAGATGGAAGCTTCAAGGTGCCTGCGCTCCCAGCAGCCAAACGTGTCGATACAGGCGCAACCAAAACGAATATCTCGGCATCGAAATAATTATGGCCTCAGTATCATTCCTACACCACGTCAATTTAGTGCTTTAGGGGTCACTGCGTGGCTTGATTGTCATGGGAAAGTTCAGGGTTGTCATGGGAAAGCAAACATTTGCATCATGATGATCATGTATTACTGTACAACAGCTTGCGGTTCGGGGAACCGGTCCTGTAACAACCCCGCGCGCAGGATCGCTATGGCGCTACCAACTACGACGATCAGCGAGGAATACGTTGGCAGAGTGTAAGGTAAGAAACAGACGGGCATTTCATTCGAACAGGCGTTTGGCGAAAACGGCGTTTCAGGGAGAGGATCTGCGAATCCCAGGAGCGGAGCAGAATGGGAAAGTAATTAACTCTCTATCTCTGGTAGTTTCGAATGGGTCTGACTGATTACGACATGCTGTCCTTGATCCGGAATGTGATTAAACACGAGACCGTAATGTTGAGAAACCGGCTTGGATAAAGCTCGAAACTAAGGCAAAGTCGTTAGTAGGTTCAAGTTTGTCGTACAGTACTCCATACAGGACAGTAGTTGACACGGGCACCGGGATTTTAGTCCAAAAACGGGCTGACCAAGGAAAAATATATATCACAAATCTCGATCGATCGACAGTGATCAGCAAAGTTGACCATCAACGTGACCTGTCAAACGGGCAACATGGTCGTAGCATATTGGTCCTTTCTCTGACGGAAAGGATTCTACATCGCATCACGAGAGGCCCTTTGTGCTGTGCATAGGTATTCCTTTCCTTTCGCAGTTACACTAGGGTCATATTCCTAGATTCCGGACGTCTTCACTTATGTATGTATGTACGTTGGCATGGCGCGGGCGTTTATTGCTCTTCAGGCTGAGTGAGGTTTAAAACAAGTTCCAAGCTGCCTATCAAGTCACAGACACAGCCACAGTTACAGGGTAACAGTACAGTTTATGCATACGGTACCTTAGTAGTTGTTCTTGTCTCGACAAGGATACGATACCGAACACCGCTAGAAACATCTGTTTCAGGGTATCGAGATACGGGAATTTTGTCTCAGTGCTCTCTTTACGACCCATTGCTCCTCCAGCTGTTCCAATGCCACATAGTCATTGGAACAGACGAGCAAAGTTGGCATGGCGCACCCTCAAAGTCGACTTGACCGATCGAGTATCCATTTCCTTGTTTCTAGGCGATCCACGGTGTGGCACGGTGACGCAAAGAATGTTGATACATACAAACAGCCTGGACTTTAACAAAATGAAAAGGCGATGCCACTATATGCCTTAGGAAGGTAGGTGGGGGTGTCGGAGAGCACCAGTTTATCTGTGGTAATATCTTGTAAAGGAAAGTAGACACATGCGATGTGGTGGGTTTAGGTTAGCCGAGAAGAGTACTAATGAACAGAAACAGTTGCGTTGCATTGCCTGGTTGATATTGAGATTTCGCGCGAGAAGATGTTATGATGGCGTGGTGACATATTGCTCTAGCGCTTCCCAAGTAAACTCATGTAGGTGTATTTGTAAACACTCATTGAGAAGAATACATCATCATTTCACCATGTCACCACCAAAGCAACACGAAGCGGAGAAAATACAAGGATCAGTAAACTCTACAGGCCCCAAGGGCTCCAAACGTTAAATGACATACTTATCTGAGTGGCTAATCCGTCTGGACCAGCAGAATCAGGTCTATCTTAATACCCTCTGTTCTTTAAGGATATTCAATTGCAAGACTCATACCCATTTCCGCCGTGGCAAAAACACCCATTTGATCGCGGAATTTAACATTTAGAGCCCTTGTGGCCTGTACTATCCTGAGCGTGTGTCTAGCTATAAATCCTACGATCTACGGATAATAAGAACCACCACTACCAAGTTGCTATGTAAGATAAGGAATACAACATAACTAGTAAAGGCCCCATCAAGGAGAATGCAACATTGTGTGGATTGACATGTAAGTGGTGGAAACATATCGAAGTTGATGCCATACAAGAGGAAAGGCGGTGATAGCTCGGCACGCACGCACTTGCATGACCCAGAGAAGATTGAAGAATAAAATGATACCCGAGAGATATCGGCAATATCTTACATTAACTACCTTACCTAACCTCCTTAGCCTGCTTTAGGTTCGTAGACGACGAGGATCGCCAACGACCAAGCAGATCCCGGTCATGACCGGACTCGCTCCCACTGGCTGGAGAGAGTCTAGGACAACTGCTTGGCTCCGGCTGACTGGTTTGGCGTACGGCTGGTTGCTGCTTGTGCCTGACAATCTACCCCAAAGGAACGAGGGTGTTATCGACCTGGTTACATCATTGGACAATTTGGTCCTAGGCGTCCCGAGCAGAAGGGCTCGAATGAAGCGAAAGAGGGTACGGTGCCTACGGTATCGCATCATGGCTCAGCGGCGCGTCACAGACGAGGTCCCCTAAACCACCTTCCCTCCACCAGTTACCTAGACTAAGTAAGTCTTTGTTTGTTGATGATGCCTGTTCCTTGGTCCCCGCCCGCAATGTGTGCTTCACTCCTCACTTAGACCTTTCTCTGAAAGCCCGGGAGACGTACAAGTACGTGCCTTGCCCAAGGCAGGCAAGATAGGCCTTGTCCTGGGGGAATTAGAAGACGCTGGATGATCGCCGGGGTCCCTGAGGTCAGATTGATCCCCCCTCGTATGTATCGTATGTACTCAACAGGGCAGTACGGGCCCTCTTCTCCGGCGCCATGTCTTCACGCCCCTCCCCTTGTCTCCTTGACTCCTTGGAAACCCTTGATATCTGGTCTCAAGCCCCTCGGTCGCTGAGGCGGCGGGACCCTCGAGAGCCACGCGGACGGGACCGATGAGGCTGGCCTGCCAGGGCATCCGACCACGCACACTCCACGCAGGGCACCGCCTAACAAGTCAAAAGGGACCGATCCCCTCCTGACTTGAGATCTCAACTGAGCATCGTTGTCCCGATCCCCTCGATGCTCGATCGCACTCAGTGGAAGCCGATGCGCTTCATGCTGCCGCCATTCGTTTTTCCCCGCTGATCAGACAGACAGACAGGACCCTTGTTGCTTTTTATTATTATTAACACTCTACTATGTACAGAGTAGACACTCAGTAAACCAAGGAACTTGCCTACCCAGTCGACCCTGCGGTCATCTGCGTACTTTTTATGCCTTCCTGGCTTTTGCGATCGAGTACTCCGTACAGTCGGTGCATAGGCAGTCTAGTCATTATTCTGGAAGCACTTCGATCTCTGACCGCTTCATTAGGCCGGCTCTGAAACTCTGCTGTGGCCCTGCAGCCCGAAATCAAGATTGTTCCCCGGTCAGTATGAAACGGCAATCTTGGATGCTTAACGGAGCCTGACTCTGGCCCAGCACAGCTACCACTTACTGTACTCCCCGGAGGTTTTGGTTAAGTTAGTGTTCAACCCTAAAGCGAGCTCTGTCTCCATCCCGTGACCCGTTTTCGTTGTTAAAGGTACGTACATACTCACGTTGCAAATGTTCCGCCAGCAGTTCATCAAGATCGTGCTCGGTAGGTATGTACCACAGTACAAGTAGTAGATTTGCTCAGACCAAGATCTCTCGGCCTGGTCTGACCAGTTGCGTCATTAGAATTGGAGAGAAGAAATGTCATGCACATTACATGATGGGGCCTGTCATTTACAAGCGATAGCTCATTATCCTAGACAGATCCCTAAAAGCCCTGTCTAGTCTTTGGTGTCCATGTCATCCATCGAAAGATGAGCTGTAGCGAAAGGCACAATCAACTACATATCAGATCCAACAGTATCATCATTTTTCATCGACTTTGATGAGCCCTATAAGAGTTATTCCACCTTGAAGAGACGGAGAGATACCGTATCCAGTTGGCCAAGGTAGCTCGGCTAGAATTCGTGACGTCAATGGGGCGCGACGGAAGTGCTGTAAATAATGCAGATAGTTGTCTGCTTGTATGTAAACGCATCCGTCCCTCAACTGATGATGGTGGAGGGACCCTGAATGCTGGCTTCAGGGTTCAAGCAACACGCAATCCGGAGCAAAACGACCGGAAGGTTGCAGAGATTGGTTTTGAGATCGAGGTTGTACTGATGAAATGGGTGAATGCCCTACTCGTATCGGACCACGGAACATAAAGTTCGTTTGTCCTTCGCGTCAAGAAACCCTGGCATACAGCACTACATACACAGCTGCAAAGTGGAAGTCAATCTGGCGATTCAAAAGAGAGGGGGTGTAAGGAGCCTGAAGCCAGGGTAGATCGAATCAGTCAGAACTGAGCCAGTCAGCTTCAACGGATCATAGGGGAAACCTCCTCATTCATCAGGTTAATCAGGAAGTGTCGCCGGGTGTCATTGGCTGCGACGGCTCCTGCAGGCTCCTTCAACAAACCCCCATCTTGCCGAGATGGGGAAACCACCTGAGCTGAGTGGAAACCGAGTCTTCATCAGGGTTCGTCAACTCCATTGCGACACCCTTTGGCGGCCGGGGGTTGGGTCCGCGCCCAAACAAACAAATCGCAGGCACTCTTGCACTGTTGATGGGGCGCTGCGGGATGGATCATGGAAGAGAAACGACAAGATAGAGTTCCCATGGTGACTACCGGAGGGCATCCGCACAAGATTGATTGGTCAAGAAACAACAAGACGAGGTGAGGTTTGACGAGAGAATTCAGGTCCTCGGCACGCCATCCTGATGGTCAAGTTACAGAACATGGCATCTTTAATGATGCTGTTGTTTGCCATGTGGCTTCTAAAACAGAGCTACATACTTGGTTTGATCTCGAGCACTGAAGTACAAACCTGCAAACCTGCAAACCTGCAAAACCTTGGCAACGAACAACGGGGTTCAGAGTTTTGCTTCCATTGCTGTATGTAGGTATGTCGGACTGTACATACTGGTAGGAAGTTTTCGTGCCCTCTGGTACTTGTCATGGGTTAATTGGCCGAACCTCTCGAGAAGCTGCTCCTGTTGCGGCTGGTGCAGGCCATAATCAGTGAAAAATGTTGGCATTGGGTCGGTCCCCACCCTGGAGCCACAGTAAAACTCCCTTGATCGCCATTTTCTCGATCTTTTCCGATTATTGGTTGATGGAGTTTCTAACCCCAGTCCTGATGGGAGACCCTTGGGGACGACCCTGGAAGTGTTAGCGTCAAGGGGATTTTCGTCCGCCCCCCGCCGCCTCCACTCTCTACCTGCTTGCGAAGCTGACCAGAGCCGGACACGCTGAGCTCTGCTGCTCTGGTGCTGAAAGCAACATACTCAGGCTAGTCAGGCAGCGCAGCGTAGCATCTAGTGGTGTTTGTGCCTTACTAGCCCTTGCTAGCGACTCCTAGCTCTGGGGAACGTGTCCCGGCATGATCCACTCTGTCTGGCCCGCCTAGCCCGCCCTCGTCTCACCCCAAAGCCCGTTGCTGGTTGCGGGCAGCAAATGGGGCAGATGTCTTATTAGTGGGTCAGCACCGCAGTTTTATTTTTCTTTGCAGTTGCCAGCCAGACGCTGTCACCATGACGCCTCTCTTTGCTCAATGCCTTGCATGAGGAGCCCCTCAGCCTCAGGGAGCAAGAAAACTGTGGAAGGTGATAAAAATATTCAAATAAACTTTGATGGGAACTTGTGAGTCCTTTAGATCATTTGTTTTTATCACATAGGATAAAGGTTCTAAGTTTTCTTGCCTCCCGTGCCCCCCTCCTTCTGAATGTCGTTGATAAGCATATTGGTGTTGAAGAGGGACGAGTATGGATGAAGAGCGGGGAAAAGTTAACCGAAACCCCATCGCTCCATGAAGCACGGTACTGTATCTTGTATTGTATAGGTAGGTAGTTTGTTTAGCTTACCTAGAGCTGACTGGCTTTTCAAGCAAGTTCACAATACACGATGCCGGTGTCTCGGGTTTCTTTTCAATGTATTCTTTGCGTAAAACTTGGGTATGCAAGCAAGCCCCTGGTTTGGCAGGGGATTTGCAGGGTCCGACATACATGGAGTACAGACAGTTTCCTGAAAGTGACAGGATTAAGCCCTGCATGAGCTGTATAGGAAAGTGTCTGTCATACAATATGTACTGTGCTTGGGTCCGTTTTGCTTTTGTGTAACCGTTAACTATAGCTCTGATAATGAATGAATCAAGGGTTGTCGCTACCTGAAGCTAGAGTCGCTCAGTTAGCCAGAGATTCAGCGATTACTGTAGCGTCCCTCTGAAAGTCTGGACCTGTAGCTAATGGCTTGCTGTTGTGAAGTCGACGTCACCATGATGCGATCAGAAGATGTACGGTGTCTCGGGGTTCCAGGTACTCTCTCACTAGCTCGTCTGATCCGGCTATCCGTCATGGTGACGCCTCAAGACTAGGGATCGAGATTACAGTTTGGAAATCAGGGTCCAAGTCCCGGAGTGCCGTTCCGCAGGATAGGTGCAGTAGTCGTCAACTCATCAGCAGGGCTGCACTTGGTGCGCAGATAGATAGCTATGGTACACTACCTAGGTAACTAGGTAAGTATTAAAGTATTGTGATATGAGCGCGTCGCGCCGCGGCCAGCTCGATGCGGCCCAGTGAAGGATTTTCGACCGAGTGCAAAATCAAAGAACAACATCTTTGAGTTAGAGTTATTGGGTTGTGCGTTGTGATTAGTAAATGTTTACTGGCGCAGCATCCGACCGAGTGGGCGCCGGTGAGTCCAGTGTCAATTAAAGACAGGGCGTGTTATGTGGTAGCAATGGGATAGGAGTGTGGAAAGCCCTGCAAGGAAGTCACTGCCTGCAGGAAAAGACTGAGCAGACAGCAAAGCAAAGCAAAGCAAAGCAAAGCAAAGCAAAGCAAAGCAAAGCAAAGCAAAGCAAAGCAAAGCAAAGCAAAGCAAAGCAAAGCAAAGCACACCACCAAGTTATCCATTCCTACCTAGAGGCCATTCATCAGAGACGAAGA
>JABSTL010000096.1:0-21029 GCA_013759095.1 Fusarium sp. NRRL 29148
TACGTGATATATACATCAGGTATGTTAGCATGTCTTCACAACTCTTCGTAATACTAATAAGTACTAGGCACGACAGGGACACCAAAAGGAGTCGACATCACTCACAACAATGTAACAAACTTGTTATGCCAAGCACCAGGCAACCTAGGTATTGGCCCAGGAACATGTGTTGGCCAAGTTTTGAATGTCAGCTTTGATATGGGTAAGTAAACCAAGTATTCAAAGAGAAAGGATCATGCTGACATACCATCTGAAGCTGCTTGGGAGACTCTTGGTTGTCTATCAAATGGCGGGACCTTAGTCATGCGGGGATCTGACTGGACCAACGCCCTCAAACAAGTGAGTTTACTATGTCCGGATGTTAGGCTAGCCACTGACTATCATAGATTGATGTCCTCATCTGCACACCAAGCATCCTCTCAAAGTACAACCCTCAGGACTTCCCAAGACTGAAGACCGTCGCCACAGCAGGAGAGCCTAGCTCTCAACAGTCAGTACCCTCCTTTCATTTCCAAATGAATTTCAACTAACTTCTCTAGACTCGCTGACCTATGGGCATCTCACATCTCATACTTCAACTGCTATGGCCCAACAGAAACCACCATCGTCAACACGATGCAACAGCACCAAACAGGCCAGCCTCTCTCCATCGGTAGACCAACACCAGGAAACAATGTTTATATCCTAGATGAGTTTCTTGTTCCAGTACCTGTTGGCGAAGTCGGTAATGTTTGGGCTGGTGGTGCAGGCGTAGCTCGTGGCTATGTCGACTTGCCAGATAAGACAACTGAGAGGTTCAGACCTGATCCTTTCACTCAAGACGGGTGAGTTTTCAAGCCGTGAGATATTTGAAAAACATACTGACCTTTATCAGATCAAATATGTACAACACTGGTGATCTCTGCCAATGGAATCCTGACGGTACCCTCCACATCCTCGGCCGGATAGACGACCAAGTCAAAGTCAAAGGTTTCCGCGTCGAACTCGACGGCGTAACAGCCTGCATAAAATCCTGCCCCTCCGTCCAATCCGCCACAGCCATCCTCATCAACAATGAGATCCACGCCTTCATCGCCCCCAACCACTGCCCCATCCCCGTTGTCGAAGCCCATCTGAAGACTCTCCAACCCTACTACGCCATGCCAACACACTACCACCAACTGGACAGTCTTCCTATGACTCCAAACGGAAAGATCGACAAGCGTGCTCTGAGGATGAAAGAGATGGTGGAGGTTGATAAACCTAAGCCTGCTGTTCTGCATTCGCGTATGGATTCGAATGCCTCGAGTGCTACGCAGCTTAGTTCTTTCTCTGATGCGAGTGATACGACGCTTATTGATGAGCATCAGTATGATCTTGAGAAGGCCCTTCCTGAGAAGGATATGCCTAAGCATGCGAGAGGACTGCGGCACAGATTGCTCATTGTTTACCGTCGGCTGTTTTCCCTGGTTGGACTATTCAACATTGGTGCTGCTATTGCTCTCCTCCTGACTGGTATCACCAGAGAATGGATGGGCATCATCACAGCCATCAATCTAGCCACAGCTGTTCTTGTCCGTCAAGAATTCGTCATTAACGCTTTATACACCATTACCTGCAGCGTCCCTAAGTCCTGGCCTCTCGCTATCAGGACACGATGTGCTAAGATCTACCATCTCGGTGGAGTTCACTCCGGTGCAGCTGTCAGTGCAGGGGCATGGCTTCTTGCAACAAACATCGCCGACATTGCTTGTTCGTTCGGAAGCTGTGCCAACTGGGGCAGCTTATCCATCGCTTCTCAAGTCATCTCTTGGATCTTGTCTGCCATGTTCGTTGGCATGATCGGAATGGCTTGGCCTTCAGTCCGCAAGCGGTATCACGATCTCTTTGAAAGAACTCACCGCTTTGCTGGATGGACTATGCTCGCTCTCTTCTGGGTGCAAACTGTACTTTCAGCCTACGATAACACCTCTTCTGGTAATACACTTGGAGAATCTTGCATCAAGTCGCCTGCCTTTTGGTTACTGGCTGTAGCAACGGCTAGTGTTGCTTCATCCTGGTGTTTCCTCCGAAAAGTCCCAGTTGAAGCTGAGAAACTCTCCGACCACGCTATCAGACTTCACTTTGACTACACTGTCCCCGTCAACGGTTCCTTCACCCGTCTCTCTTACAAGCCCCTCAAGGAGTGGCATTCCTTCGCCACCATCCCGGCTCCCGAAGCCGTCAACGGCCGGTCAAAGGGCTACTCCCTTGTCGTCTCTAACGCCGGCGACTGGACAAAGTCCACCATCCAAGACGGCCCCTCTCACATCTGGACACGCGGTGTCCCAACCTGCGGTGTGATGCGCATAGCAACGCTCTTCAACCGCGTCGTCCTCATCGCAACAGGTTCCGGCATTGGTCCTGTTCTCGGGCATATTCAAAACCCAACATGTCCAACACAACTCATCTGGTCAACGAAGAACCCTGAAGAAACCTTTGGGGAGGAGATCTGCCAGACTATCAGCGAGCGCATTCCCAATGCGGTCATCCATGACACTAAGAAGCTCGGGAGACCTGACTTGGTGAAGATGGGCTACAATCTGGTAAAGGCCTTCAAGGCCGAGGCAGTCATCATCATTGCGAATGAGAAGATTACGAAAAAGGTGGTTTATGGTTTGGAAACGCGTGGTGTTCCAGCTTATGGTGCCATTTGGGATAGTTAAGTTTATGATTTGATTTTGGAGTTTTGAGTCTGGGTGTCTGTTTTTGTTCATGTCTGGGATGAGTTTTATGCCGGAAACGATTTCGATACGATGAATGATTACATGTTATGATCGGAAACAATATTCGTCAAGATTCGCGCGTTGGAATGTAGTTGTGCTTGGCATCGGAGGCTGAGATTGAGTTTGGGGCTGGATTGACTTTGAGGTTGACCTGGGGCCGCCCCCGTCACAGTCCGATTGAGTTCTGAGATCGACGATGGATGAAGCGAGCGAAAAATACACGGAGAGGGTGAAGATAACAGACTGTTCCATCATTGCAGATCACGGTGCTGGGGATCCCAGTCCGGATCGTGCTTGACTCAGTGACGCAGATCATTATGCTCGGCTATCAATTTACAGAATAGCAGAAATTCTCATTCCTGACTGGACAACATACGTGTGATATTTAAATGCAAGTAACGCTCCAAAGATATGGCTGTACGCGCCGCGAGGCACTCAAATAGTCTGAAATGAACGAAACGAAGTAAACCCCTCCCTACACTACTCCTGATTGCTGATTGTACGGGGATCCAAAGGCCAACCAATCAGCCTCCGGGTCGGGCACTCCGTTGTTTCTGGTTGGTTCCCGCATCGGCTGTAACTGTAGCTGTGACTGGCTGCTTGAGCTTGCTGAGACTCGAGGACAATTGAAGAACTCAAAGACATCGATGCTGTCAAGTTCGCTGAGAGATGTAGCTTGTGTTGATGTAGGCTCAAGGCCAGAGTGTCGTGCTGTCGATGTAAGGGTCACTAGGTCATAGGCACTCCTACAATTGTTGGTTGAGATGTCATTTCTGATAGCGACCGGGACTTACCTTCGCATAGCTGAAAAGTTCATGTCGCCCTGTCGGGCCCTCTGGACAACACGATGCAGGATCTTGGAGTAGTTATTCGCAACCTCCCAATGTTGCCCAACATCGCGCAACGTATCAATAAAGAAGTCGATCTGCGAGTCAACAGGACATCCAACCGTCGCAGCATGTACAAGAAGTAATCTCGCAGCAACCCAGAGCGAGAAAGCAAACGAGGGACCCAGGAGATTCAGACCATCTGCCTCAAGAACATCTTTGGTGATATCTCCCAAACTCTGCACAGCAGATAAACATCTCTGCATGGCGTAGTGCGAAGGAACAAAAATGTGAGAACGAACTGTTGGATACGCCGCTGAGGAGTGCAGTCTCACAGCAGCCGTGACATACGCGCTATGCAGCATGAACCAATTCGCCACGCGACTCGCAGGATCAGAATGGCAAAGAGCAGAGATTTTGCTATATTCGCTCGGTAAGCTCTGCAGCCAACCGTCCAGCGTCCTGTCCAGATTCCGATATGTATTCCGCCATTCAGCCATGTCGCTCGATGAAGTGACATCAACGGGCGTCTTGAGAAACTCGTGGATTCTGCTCACGATGACAAGAATCTCACAATGGTAGGCGAAACTGCCGAGGTTCTCGGGTTTGTTGACCAGATATGTCATTATCGGTGACTGTTTTTCGTTGTAGGGACTTAAAGAGCGTGTTTCGACTGGCACGTTCTTTGAGAAGAGGTCGTATGAGCAGGGGAGGAAGCGGTTGATCTTTGTGTCGTTGAGGATAAAGTCAAAGGTTGGAGTTGCGATTGTTGCGTATCGATCTAGAACGTATATCATCCAGTATAACCGCCTTCGTCCCTCGTCTTCGATCCAAGATTCGGGTTTGCCAGCGGTGACTCTGTGAGATGAAGCGGTACGTGTAACTTCGAAAGCATCTGCGGATAGGAAGACGCTGCTTTCCTCGCTCAAACCAAGCTGTCTGACGTTTTGCGCCAGTAAAGACAGTAGATTCCAACCGCGAGGGCCATTGGACGTTCCTAGCTCGTCGAGAGTAATGATGACGAGAGCTTTCATCGCAGGTATTGTAGTATGCTCCATAGCGTATAACTGTACTGTATGCTTCGCGACCTTGTGATAATATGAGCTCATCTCCGGTGATAACCTTGGATCCTTGAGGAAGCGCAACGTAGTAGCCACAATCGCGTAGAGCAGTATCCGATCCGCTTCCTCCATAGAAGTCGAGCCAAAGAAGGTGGCAAAGATAGTCTTGCGCTCAAGGATAGGACACCACGTGTTGCAGTGCTTGAAATAGAGATCTACCAAGCTGTAGATGATGTCGTGAGGCGGTAGATCAATCGTGTACGACTGAAACGACGGGTCTCGCCTTGCGCCAGTCGGATTTGGCGCAGTACTCGACTGACTTGGCGTTGGTGCACTAGCACCTTGTTGAGTCTGCATCGGTGATTGAGTAGTGTTCTGATTGTTTATAGGCTGCCATGGACTTGTGATACCCGGTGATCTCGCCTGCGAGAAAGAAGACTGTCTTGGAAGACTTGTGTTTGGCGTTGGTCTCCCATCCACTTGCGGTGGTCCATATCCGTTGTTTATTGACGGCGATACACCTGGAGAACCGACTGAAGAGTGATGATCTTGGACGATATGCTCCTCCACTCGCCTCCCCAACGCTTGAAGCAGTGCATCAATCCTGTTGACCTTTGCCTCAAGCTCAATGCTAAAGCCATTACGCGCAGCGCCTGGCTTCTGCCTCTCAAGATAAACGCAAGCTCTATTATGTCTCGCGCACCACGAACACGCAGGTTCAGCGCGGTCGCACTTCACCTTGCGCGCCTTGCACATCTCACAGCTATCACGCTATTCAGTCTCAATTCTGGCAGTGTCACAGAGCGTACATACGATATCTTCTGATGCTTCTCCCTCCTGCGCTTCTTGTTAGGACCGGCGCTGGTCATTCTGGACTCGTCGCCGCTGGACCCATCGTCGTTGCTCAGGGTGGAATTTGCCTCTTCCTCAGCGATTGAGGGTCCGCTCATTGACGTGGATGGCATGTCGATCTCTGTCACTCTCTCCGCAGTCTGGGGAAACAAACTACTGGGGAATGGAATAAGCAGAAACCTTGCACGGTCTGTTATCGGGGTTTTAGTGGAGGTGAGAAACGTCTTGTTGGGTATGAGATCGGATGCGACAGACGGACTAAGGCCGAGCCGCGGGAAGGGGAAGAGAAAATCTCGAGGTGTCACAGAGTGGAGCACCCATGGAAGTTAATTGACTAAGTTAATACTGGGTCTAGTGAAGTCAATGGCCAAGCAGAAGCACTAAATCCATCCAGTAGCACGCAAGAAACACTGAACACCAGGACAATATCACTGCATCAATCCATTGCAGCCATTCCATCAATTCAAGTGCCAATGCAATGGAACTACAACACTGACTGCAGAAACAGTCGCGGTCCAGTGAAAATGCACATGGCCAACGTTGCAGGCGATATCCCTGTCTAGCCAAAAGCCAAGTACCTTACGTGCTGCTGTTGGTCGACCAGGAGCATTATCCATGTCGCGGTTTCAACAAAGACCTTCTATCTATGGTTAACCTTGCATTGCCGTTACGCATGTGACATGTGCATCTTCGGACCACAAACACCGGCATATGTAGACTGCAGTATGAGGGAAATATTCTTTTTTTGCCGGATCACTCGGGGCTTTGACGACAAACATCCCGATCTCGTGTCCTTGCCTGTGAAGGATGCCACACCAACAGATGGACTACAGATCCCCCCTCCCCGGAAATAACAATAAAAGTGCGGAGCCGCTCATGGTACGATCACGAAAGAGTCTAGTGGTTGTTCCAGAACAAGTCAAGTTCCATATTTATTCACGTACCTCGTGGCCACTACTGCACGTCGGGCTTATATCTGGTTACCTTCTTGGTACAGGTTGGTTGGTGTTCCATCAGGCAGCAGTATTTCAGACCATCCATGTAAAACATACTAGTACAGAATCAGACCTAATCAAGCTAATTAATGTACCGTAACCACAGAGCTAACTAGCAAACAAAAAAGCAAGCAAATCAATCTACTCGTTGGCCCATCCCTTGGACATCTCAACCGCTTTGGTCCAACGACTGAACCGCTTCGTCGCTTCTTCCTCGGCGATCTGCGGTTTAAAGATGGTGCGACCCTGGGTATTCACCTCCTTCAACTCATCAAAGCTCTTCCAGATGCCGACGGCGAAGCCGGCCGCGATAGCTGCACCTAGGGCAGTTGTCTCACGCATGCCGGGTCTGTTGACAGGGATCCCAATAAGGTCAGACTGGGTCTGAGAAAAGTTGTCAGCAAAATCAAGAACAAGGGTTCCCAAAGTAATTCCTTTACGTACCTGCATGATGAGATCCGAGTTGCACATGCCACCGTCGACGGCCAGCTCCGTCAGCGCATGTCCGCTGTCCTTCTCCATCGAGTCGAGAATGGCCTTTGTCTGGAAACACGTCGCCTCCAGCGTCGCTCTCGCAACGTGCCCGCGCTGCGTGTACGCCGTGATACCAAAGATCGTACCTCGCGCATCGTCAATCCAGTACGGCGCAAACAGGCCGCTAAAGGCCGTTACAAAGGTGCACCCACCATTATCTTCCACCGTCTCCGCGAGCGCGCTGAGCTTGGCCGACGACTCGATGAAGCCAAAGTTGTCAACGAGGAACTTGACGCTTGAACCCGCGACGGCGATGCTGCCTTCGAGGGCGTACATGGTGTTGCCCTCGCCAAAGTCAAAGGCTACCGTTGTGAGGAGTCCGTGTGTGGAGATCACGGGCTTGGAACCAACGTTGTAGAGCAGAAAGCAGCCTGTGCCATACGTGTTCTTGGCGAGACCGGGGGTGAAGCCCTTCTGTCCAACAAGAGCTGCAGATTGGTCGCCCAGACACCCAGTGATCTTGACGCCCTTGAGCGAGGTCTTAGCAAGTGTGCCATACGCCTTGCTATCAGACGACCGCACGATTCTTGGCAGCGTAATCTTCTTGTCGTCGATCCTGAACCAGTCCAGAATATCCTCGTCATACTGCAAAGACTCGAGATTCATAAACATAGTCCTCGACGCATTTGACGGGTCAGAAACGTAGACATCTCGGTCCGTTCCGCCGTTGAGCTTATACGTAAGCCAAGTGTCTACCGTTCCAAAAGCAAGAACACCGCGCGCATAAGCATCTTTGACTTCGGGGATGTTTTCAAGAAGCCAGAGAAGTTTGCTGACGGAGGGATATGTGGAGAGAGGAATTCCGCATCGCGAAATCAACTCGCTCGCACCAAGACGGCGCTTCAGACGACGGACTAGATCTTTCGATCGTGTGTCTGTCCAGACGATGGCGTTGTGCAGAGCATTGCCGGTGGTCTTGTCCCAGACGACAGTAGTCTCACGCTGGTTTGTGATACCAACGGCCTTGATCTGCTCTCTCGAGTGACCCTGACCTTCAAAGGCTTCTACAGCGCCATCAATGCACTGCTCAACAGAGCTGATGAGCTCTTCAGGATCATGCTCATGCCATCTAAACCAAACATCAACAATCATTCACGTTATCATGTAGCAGACGAAACTTACCCAGGTTGAGGATAGTATTGCTTGAATTCAAGCTGATGCGTAGCTACGACCTCGCCACTGGTGTCAAAGATCAGGAAGCGAGAACTTGTCGTACCCTGATCAATGGCACCAATAAAGGTAGGATTCGGTTTTCCGTTGAGCATAGGCATAGTGACAGATGGAGATGCAGTGAAAATTGCGGGGAAAGGTGTCAGATCCGGGGAGAGCGAATGCAACAGTGACTAAAAGGTAGCAGCAGAAACGAAGCGACAACAGCAGCAGAATTGATTGGGGACTGCAGGATCAAAAGCGTATCATACTGGGGTGTTTAAGTATCTCCCATCTCGGGTTCAGTAATGGCAACAAACACCGAGATTTCAGATGTAAAGTGCATCTCGGGGAAGTATTTCCCACCACCCTGGGCATGTAATCTGCGGGGTATCGAAATCCTTCACAGCATTGGCGAAGTGTCTCACGCACACCCCTTGTAATACCAGCAACCAACATCACTTTCCTGATGTAGCCTGTAAGCCTCGGCTTGGTGATACCGAAATACAGAGCCCATGTCACAAGACAAAACTCATCGGGGATCTAACAAGCGAAAACAGACCAACAACACCTACCGATGCATGTATGTACATCTGATAGAGAGAGGGGTTCGTTCATGTTACGTTTCCCCGCAGCCTTGTTCCAGAAGCTCGACTTGGCGGGTCTAGGATAAACACACCTTGACCATACCTTAATTCCTAGCCAAGCCAACCTCGGTCAAGCGGATGTGCAAATCCTTTTCTCTTTTCGCACGACGATCCGGGGTTTGGTTCCGTTCATACTGTGGAGTAGCAATATGCAAACACAAGTCTCGAACGTGCAACCCCCCTCTATTCTCCATCCCACCCGGCCTTCGGTGTAAGCAACCTGATCAGAGCAGATTCTTCGGTCATGATATCCACGTCTGAATGCCCGTTTCTTTTCCATCTCTCGGTGTGTGCCGCCGAGCGGCATTTCTGGTACTCTTGCACCGCCCGCCGTCCAAGCTTTCGTATCGCGGCCGCACCATGGTTCGATTCATCGGGTGTAGACGCTGCGTCTCCCCGTGTCCGTTCCTCTTTCCTAACGCAGTGGCGGATCGACATGCTTGCAAGAGCCCACTTCGTTGGTGATGTCTGATAATCTCGCGGTCTTCGGTATGCTCTGCATGTAGAGGGTGGTGTTTGCAAATACCGAGGCCGAAGAGGATCCCATCTTCTTGGGGATGAGATGAGGGGCAAAATAATACCCAGGCTTCGTGCGTTTTGCTGACCATAAATTGTAACGTGATCCCCAGAGATGCTTGATGACGCCAATCCTCTCAGTGTAACCTGTCTCTCTTGCATCCCGCCAACCTTTCTCCTCTTTCTGTCTCAAAGATCAACCTTCACAGGCTCACCCACTCTAGGATGCCTATCCCTACCATGAACGACTCCATCTCTGAATCTTCTGTGCACAAATCGTCCATCCCCACTAAAGTCGAGATGAGCCAGAATGAAAAGTACAGCGAGGCTCCGAGTGAACCGCCCACTATTCCTCCCCCGCCGGAGCAGTATGCCTGGAGTCGAGTGAGGGAGTACTGCCAAGATGCCTTTTCAGAATTTTTCGGTACTTTCATTCTTCTCCTCTTTGGTGACGGCGTCGTTGCTCAGGTTGTCCTTAGTCGGGGAACTAAGGGTGATTACCAGAGTATCTCATGGGGATGGGGGTAAGTCGTTATTGCCGCGGCCAATTGAGCTCATACTGACATAGATCAGTCTCGGTGTCATGCTTGGAGTATACGTTGGCGGTAAATCTGGTGGCCACTTGAACCCAGCCGTGACTCTCGCCAACTGTATATTCAGAGGTCATCCCTGGAGAAAATTCCCCGTGTATGCCGTCGCTCAAGTCCTCGGTGCCATGTGTGCTGCTGCCGTTGTGTACGGCAACTACAAGTCTGCCTTTGATGCATATGAAGGCGGACCAGGAATTCGAACAGTGATTGGCGAGAATGCAACTGCTGGTGTATTCTGCACATACCCAGCTGAATTCATGACACGCACTGGCATGTTCTTTTCTGAATTCATCGCTAGCACGATTCTGCAGTTTGTCATTTTCGCTATGGCTGATAGCGCCAACATCGGTGCTGGTCCTTTGATGCCGCTTGGCTTGTTCTTCCTGATCTTTGGAATTGGTGCTTGCTTCGGTTGGGAGACTGGTTATGCCATTAACTTGGCTCGTGATTTTGGACCTCGTTTGGTTTCGTACATGATCGGATATGGAAGTGAGGTTTGGTCTGCTGGCGGGTACTACTTCTGGGTGAGTCCAACAACGATACCTCGACTCTCAATATCGACTGACAGTGGAATCCAGATCCCCATGGTGGCACCCTTCATGGGATGTGCTTTCGGTGGCCTTTTGTATGATGTCTTTATCTATACAGGACCCAGTCCGATCAACACGCCAGGCATGGGTCTCCCACGTCTCTTGAGCCCCCGCCGCTCGACGTGGTCCAACACTTACAGTGCTTCCTCTCCCGTATAGTCGCGCTCGATCCCTGAAGATCCGAGTGCTTTCGTGGGGAGGGTGAAGGAAGCGAGTCCTTAGACGAGGGTTGAAATTCGCGTCGTGAGATGCAAAGACATGGCCTAAACAGTGGCGCTAAAATGACAGGTTCTTCGTTTGGGGAGCAGCGAGCCTAGCATACGAGAATGGCGTTCGTGTTCATCTTTTTTTGCTCGTTGCTTGTTTCCGGCGGCGGTGTTGAGTGTTCGTTGATAGCGTAAATAATAAGCTCATGCTATGACTCAAAGTTCTCAAATGATCGTGATCGATGGACGGTAATGGCATATTGCAACGTGTTTGTCTGAATCTATAAGCCGTTAGCAATCTGTGATAGCCAAGGCAATTTTCTTTGTTGAAGTCTAAGAAGGGGAGTCTGTGATGGATTGGCCTTGTATTGTTTGTTGTCGAAGCTTGGGTCACATACCTTTCAAGACGTCGGGGTGCAGGAAGCGCATGACCTCGACCCGAGATGATAAAATCGGGTATCAATCATGCACAGCTAGTGCAACAGTACTGATCTTTGAATGGGCTTTTCGTACCTTGATCAGGGATTGTCAATCTCTGTGCAGCCCGCGGACGCCGTGTTCGTTGTGTCCCAGACGGTTTGACTGAATGAGATGAGGTACTCACCAATTGGATGGTTTGCCGCTAACGGCCAGCCACCAACCCTAGACCTTGAGCACTCTCAACTTCTCGCTCCATCTGCGTCGGCACAACAGCACTGCGAACCTCGAAATGAGCAAAAAATGCATCGTCAATTTGTAGCACTCATAAGTACAGAAGTTGCACCCAAACATATGTATGTTTGCAATAGTATTCGAGCTGGACGTGTTGTCAGTTTGTATGTCTTTCACTCTCAAGCCATCAAAGCACAACATCCACCAGTCAAATCACAGTATGACCGTCTTTCGCCTTCTGATTAGTGGAACAACTTGGCGTACACAGAACAGCAACACATACAGAGCAGACATATGCAGTTCAAGCAAATGAATAGGCATAGTTTATTTCCCGCCTCGTGTTTAGCCAGAAAAGTCGTGACCTTCTTGAACCTTTTGACTCTCACCCCAAAGTCTAGAACCTCGGGCTTCCCCTCCCCGACAGTGGGGGCAGCACATGTAACTCTCCGCACATCGGCGCGGTTGATTATTGTTCCAGGTCGCATTCGGGCTTTAGCTTCGGTGTCTGCACACCGAGATGCATAAGACCAGGGGCAGAACTCTCATGTCGACGTCAGCTTCTCGGTGTTTCCGACCCGACGTGCATTAATGGGCTTGAGGCTCAGGACCTCCCGGAATTCCTCTTTGAGCCATGCGACCCAGCCCGCGACGTCTATTGCACCGTTTCTGCGTTTGTTACATCTCGCTTGCGGGTCAGATGAGATGCTTTGAGTAATTCGGGCTCAAGCAGAGACAGATGATGCATTGCATAGCCTAGTTCTGGGTCTGAACCCCCATTCTTTGCTTCTCATGTGCTCCCGACGCCCTCGTAAAAAACTTGTTAAAACTCAAGCAGTCCATGATATCAGAATCAACCATCGCAGACCCATTTCCAACTCCGCTAATTTATGGAAACTCTCATTCGCATTCCCCACGATCAGCTTCGATTTACTTCTTATAAGCCCCAAAGCCTAACTTGACTCTCTTTCTTTGTTCTATCTGTATCTTTATTCCCCAGACCCAGAACTCTCCATCTTTTTCTCCAATTTCTCTCCCCCAAGCTTTCTCACACAAGCTTCCCGCGCAAATAATCATTCCAGGCGCAACAACACCCCCAACACCACACACATACACACAAAATGCAGCAAAGATTACGGTCGCTCAAGCGCCCTCTGCTCCTCGCAGCAGCAGCCACAACAACAGTCACCCTCGGAGGAGCATACTACGCCTCCCGCAACAAGACACACATCGTCGACAAGCCCCTCGTTCCCCTCAAGCGCGATGAAAAGAACCGCATCGTCCCTCCTACATTCAGCGCCACAAAGACCCGCGCATCACAACTCGCTGAACTGCGTCGCAGCGGCGAAGAAACAGAATACGACCTCCTCATCATCGGAGGCGGCGCTACAGGAACAGGCATCGCTGTTGACGCCATCACCCGCGGCCTCAAAGTCGCTCTTGTAGAGCGCGATGACTTTTCCTCTGGCACAAGCTCAAAGAGCACTAAGCTCGTCCACGGTGGTGTGCGATATCTGGAAAAGGCTGTTTGGAACCTTGACTACGGTCAATTGCAGCTTGTTATGGAAGCTCTTCGTGAGCGCAAGACGTTCCTCAACATCGCGCCTCACTTGTCGAGCTCATTGCCGATTCTACTACCCCTCCAGAAATGGTGGGAGGCGCCCTACTTCTGGGCTGGCACCAAGGCGTACGATCTTCTCGCTGGCTCGCAGGGTCTTGAGAGTTCATACTACATGAGCAAGAACAAGGCTTTCGAGGCATTCCCTCTGTTGCGACGGGAGAACATGGTTGGCGCGCTGGTGTACTACGATGGTCAGCACAACGACTCTCGAATGAATGTCGCTCTCGCTCTGACTGCTTCTCACTACGGCGCTACTGTTCTCAACCACGTTGAAGTAACTGGTCTTGAGAAGGATGCCAACGGCAAGATCATGGGCGCTCAAGTCCGCGATGTCCTCGCCTCTAAGGACGGCGATGCCGCTGCCGCTAAGCCCTTCAAGGTCCGCGCTAAGGGAGTCGTCAACGCAACCGGTCCCTTCACTGATGCCATCCACCAAATGGACGATCCCTCTCGCAAGCCCATTGTCGCTCCCGCTTCAGGTGTGCACGTCATGCTTCCCAAGGAGATCTGCCCCAACGGTCTTGGTCTCCTCGACGCTGCTACCTCAGACGGTCGTGTCATCTTTGTTCTTCCCTGGCAGGGCTACACTCTCGCTGGTACCACCGACAACCCATGTGAAGTTGAGGCTGCGCCTGTTGCGCAACAGCAGGATGTTGACTTTATCCTCAAGGAAGTCAGCAAGCTTCTAACACCCGAGTCTGTTCTTTCACGCAAGGATGTCCTCGCTGCTTGGTCTGGTAAGTCTCATCATCTCAATTGACCTGACCCGAACACCTCTAACAATTCCCAGGCATCCGACCTCTCGTCAAGAACCCCAACGCCAAGAACACCGAGTCCCTCGTCCGAAGCCATCTCATCACCACCTCCCCCTCCGGTCTCC
Organism: Fusarium sp. NRRL 29148; assembly: GCA_013759095.1. Taxonomy (NCBI): domain Eukaryota; kingdom Fungi; phylum Ascomycota; class Sordariomycetes; order Hypocreales; family Nectriaceae; genus Fusarium; species Fusarium sp. NRRL 29148. The sequence goes on from JABSTL010000096.1 coordinate 13,861, forward strand.
TCACCTGCGCCGGTGGCAAGTGGACTACCTACCGTGAAATGGCCGAGGATACCGTCAACGAGGCCATCAAGCTCTTCGACCTCAAGCCCCAAGCCGTGGCTCTTCCCGACATCAGCGGCGCCGGCGCTTCCGGCTTCACCACCCGCGGCGTCTGCTGCACGCGCAACGTTCCTCTCATCGGCGCCCACGGATACTCCACATCTCTCGCCTCTCAATTGATGGAGGTCTATAATATCGACGCTGACATCGCTGACCATCTCGCTCACAACTACGGTGATCGCGCCTGGACTCTTCTCTCCATCTCCCCCGCCCTCAACACACGTCTCGTCTCCTCTCTTCCCTTCATTGAGGCCGAGGTCTCTCACGGTATTCGCTCCGAAGCCGCCTGCACAATCCCCGACATCATCGCCCGCCGCACCCGTCTCTCATTCCTCGACTCCCACAAGGCTCTTGAGGCTCTTCCCCGCGTTCTCGACATCGCCTCCACAGAACTCCAATGGAGCGCTGCCCGCAAGGAGCAGGAGAAGGCTGATGCCATCAAGTTCCTCGCCTCTATGGGTCTTGAGCAGCAGACCGATGCGCCCGTGCAGGCCTCCCAGGAGGAGAAGATGCCCGCGCGCAGCATTGAGCACGCACCCCGACCTACCCGCGTTGGTGGTCTTGATGTCGACCTGAACGGTCTTGGCGGTACCGGCTCTTACAGCAAGTCGCGCGACGACTAGATGAGCATTTCATTTTTAGAGATAGCATGTAGCATATAGAGATTCCCGGCATTGGTTGTGTTATACTTATACTAAAAAGCACGGCGCATAAATGCAGGATTATTGGGCTGGGACTGGACAAGGCGTCACGGATTTCCTTGATAACTATATATATATATTAATGAACTCTCATGATCATCTTATCTCCCCAAGTTAAAAAGCCTTTGCTGTTGTAGTGTACTCATCCACGCTTTGACCACATCTAACGTCGAATTAATCCCTCCATGTCCGCTGATCAATTGGAGACTATCCCCGCAGTCAAATCCTGTTTCGAAAGTCCCCATCGGATCGTCGATGGTTTTTTGCATCTCCATAAAATGAGGCTCCATTACATCAAGACCCATCTGGAGCCCCAGACTAAATATGATCGTGGCCTGGAGATGAATGACGTAGCAGTTCCGTAACCATGGGTCATGTACGTAGCGACCTCAACCCTACGAGTGTGACTCTATTATTTCCAACTCCACAATGTCGACGATTCTGAATATGACGGTGCCGGAGATGACGGCGCTGAAAATGGAGAACACGAGGAAAGCCAGACTAGGGGAGGCAAAAAAACTCAGGACCTTGACCCTAAGCGATGAAAATATTTAGGTAAACCTAGCCTCAACTGAGGACTCTTTCCTAAGATTATTTAACACTCTATCTCAATGCGCTATATTCTCTTGCTCCCAAGGCCAGGCGAGAGTGGATTAAATGGTAGCAACAGCAAGAGGCGGTTCAAGGAGCTGGAACGTCCTGACCATCTTGAATGCCTGGGCCGTGCCAAGCGAGACATCAATGGCACTGTTTGGAAGCGCTCTATGGACAAGCCCGAACGTGAGCTCCGGAGCATTTGAGGCATTGGTATCCACTGCGCTATCCCTGGCAAAACAGTCGTGATGCGTCTGATATATTGTTGGTATACGCTATATGGCACTGTATATCCAAGGCCCAATCGTTGTCTTGTTTATACATCTCGACAGGTACTCCTCCGGTCGCTTTCGGGTGTAGCTGACTCTTACGGCTGCTGAGAGGTTAGCTTATCGGAGGTCGCAAGAGAATTCGTCAAGCCTCACCACTGGTGTGCCCTGCCTGGAGATGTCCAACAGTAGCACCAAGTAATGGTGTACTTAATGTCGTGATGCAGGTTGTGTTGTCAACCGCCCCCAACTCGTCTGCAATCTGGAGCACTGGCTAGACTTTCCCGGCCTGAGATGCTAAATAGAGAGGCCCGAGCCTCTTCCAAGGTTCTTGCCGTCCGTCAAGGACATGGGGCTTATGCGTAAACTCATCATGGAGTTGCTATTCGCGTTGTCGCCCTGGGAGAGAGCTGGCGGAGCCGATGCATGACCCATCTGCGCAAGGCAGTTGTTCTGGACAGCCAAAAGCTTTACCACAACGACTAGTAGTAGCCCTCGGCTTCAATGACAAGGTCAAGAATGGAGCGTGTTGCTTTCTGGGTCGACGCCACCAGGGAATCTTTAAGATGGGCTCAAGCTATCCTGTCACACAGGATGCTGACGCCTGAGCTCAATCACCTGACAATCGTGAGGTGATATCGAGCAACACAGCATCTTTGATCTTGGCAACAGACTCATCGCTAACCTGTCCCTCTTGGATAAAAGAAAGTTGATGATCTAATTGACTTATGTCCTCACGCAGCTCTGCCAGTTCATTGCCAACGCTCTCCTCAAATTCTTGTGTATTCTTCTCGACCGTCGTCTCGAGGGCTCCGAAGCTATGGTGTATATCTTGTTGTGACTTGTCGAAAGTTTCATATCGTTCTTGGAGTTTCGCTACGGTTTCCCGTAGTTCCTGGTTCTCCTTCTCCAAGAATGCAATGCGCTTCGCGTCTGAGTCTTTCGCTTGCTTGAGCATCTGGAGCTCAGCCCAAATCAGAGCGATCTCTTCAGCACGTTCGGTCGCTGTATCCTGTCGTGGACGCTTTCTGTCAGGCTTGGGATCGATCGGAGGCGGCGGCGGTGGGGGTTCGGTTTCTTCGTAAGACGGCGGCGCAAGTGTGTCATCTGCACCAAGCTGGACAATCTTTGCTCCAAGACCGGCATACATGCTAGCCAGTTGAAAGCGGCTGCTGCAAGAAGTCTTGAAAAGACCTTGGCTGATTGCATCGCTGACTGACTGGAGCTTCGGAGGTGCATTGCGCGCCTCGATGTAGACGCTGAAAATAGTTGCCCGAGAAAATTCGCGAATGGCATCGAGCACAACACCTGACCGTGCTCGACCCCCTGGACGTATTGGCTCGAGAGCACGAGTCGGGGCAATGATGTCGAGATGGCGGCTCAGCTGGAAACGAAGGCCAAGAGCTGGGGACTTGAACTCTTGCTCAACCTCGCTAGAAACGGGCGAGTTTTTAACGAGATCGAAAGAGATGATTGAGGAAGCGCAAGCTCGAAGCGTGATATCGGATGTGCTGTCAAGACCTTTGAGCTTGAGGGGAACGTGTATGTCGAAGAGAGAACCTTTCGAATCGAACCGGGCCGTCAACGTGATAGAGCTGACTTTGGGGTCGGGCCTGGCTAGAATACGCGCCGTGCGATCTGCCTGTCAAATGTGTTATTGGGGATTTTCGGGCTGAGGTGACTCTGAGCCTTACCTCGTCATCGGACTGCCACTCGATGACAGCACGGGTGGTGAAATGGACGTCAAGGCATGGTGAAGTCGACATTCCTGCAACCAGTCAGTTCTACAACGTGATGTAACTTGCCTGCGTAAGCTCCGCACCGAGCCAGAACAAAACGCGCGCGACCAGAAGAGGGTGAGCTTCGCTGCACAGGCGATCTCTGAATCTCCAGCGCGCTGCGAGACCAGAAATCCCTTCTACAGACCCCGGTTGTTCCAGCAAAGGAGGCGCAGAACGCACTCGTTTGAAGGGTACAAGTCGGAATTTTATGACGGTCTGTAGTGCGATTTACCGCCTCTTCTTGGACGCGACGAGTTGGCAGGGCGTAGTTGGAGAGAGTTGAATGATGGGAGAAGAAACATTGCGACGCTGCTGGGATGAACATGCGTGCGTGAAGGAGCGAGCGTGAATGAACAGTTGATTGTGGATGCTGTCGGTGAATGGAAATGAAGTGGGGCTACTCTCTATTCGCTGTGGAGAAATGGTTTGTCCGTTCAGCCGATGAACAGCGACCATGTCTGCCCTGTAATTGCCCCAACTCTTCAGGTCTATAACACTGCTCTTGTGACAAATGCTCCACACTTTCACTGCTTGCCACTGGAAGTCACTGACCGTCAAACTAAAACTGAATGAATGGCTGTGGTGAAAATACCAGCCTGTGAGCCATGTGATGCTGGCGAAAGGTGCCCTGACTGAGGTGCCACTGTTGGACCGAAGTATCTGAGAACAGGTTCCGCGACAACTGCTCAAGCTCAAACTTCCTCATAAGACCGTTTTTAACGTCTTCTACAACCGCCAAAGAGGAAGCGTATATATAAATTACCGTTTCAGAACTTAAATAATAGGGAAATCTTAATATAGTACATTTTTGTGACTCCTATAATCTTTAACCGTTGGCCAACTGGCAGTAAGTCTTTCTGAAGTCAGCTCCGTGAGTGGACGTGGGTTTCTTAACTTCAGCGAATGGGTAACTGTTTTGGTGTTCGTTACACCTGGGCTATTGACGTTTCTTCCTAGCGCCTCTCCCCAGCTCGCAATGTACTAAGATAATAGCCTAAATGAGTAGCCGGTTTAACAACCGCATATGATGTCTCTCGGGCTTCGCTCATGAATCTCTTGAGTCTCCCAGTGAGCTGTCTCTGGTGGAAGCTCTGGTGGGCCCTCACCGAGGACAGAGGATCCAGGTGAAGTTTTAGAATGAAGGTCTTCGGACCACTAGATAATCGGATGCTAAAGAAGAGCCTATCTGTTTTTTGAAGGGCGTGAAGAAGCCACTTTCACAGAATTAGATAGAGTGAACGAATGCTAAACGCAGTTGCAATTGTCACAAGTCTTTTGCCTCGCCGACAGGATGTACAAGACGTGCAGGGCCTCGACTTAAGACTGAGATGAAGTCGGTTTTGGCTGTGAATTTTGGAAAACATAGTTTCGGCGTGTGGATGTAGGTATGTCTTTTGGAGCGCGGTGGTAATGGAGATGTTCTCGTCGCATGACGAATAATGAACAACCAAGAGACCGCAGGTCACGAAGGCAATGGTGGAACGAGATAAGGAATATTGATATTGTAGGGATTTGGGGATTTCCAATGTCAAACAAGGGTCTATCTAATGTTGTTTGCGCCGGTTGACGGATACTGTTTCAAGACACCCATACTCGCTGCACCAGGATGCTGACATTCAGAACCCCCCGGGGTAAGCCTTTGAACTGGATCGAAATATGAGCGGATGGGTCTGAGGCGTGGAAGGTCTCACGATAGAGGATTGGCCTGAGCAGGACAAAGGACCTTAAAAGTTCTCACAATCTTGACGGGCTCCGTGCAGCACAGTGATGTAAACCTTTCTGGCATTGCCCATATGACTAATTCGAAGTTGGCTATTTGGCCGCCAGTATGAAGTCCATCTCCATCGTTGTCAATCTGCAATATGGCCGTGATGCGCAGCCGTAATGCACGGCCGAAAAGCCTTCCTTTCATCCTAGGTATCTTCGATCGCAAAACAAATATCAAGGATTTCGTCTTTGTTTCGAGTTGCGATCTTTATAGGCGATATATGAAGTGCTTGGGTGTGAGGGAGCAAGCAGCTATCATCTCTACCTAGGGCATCGCCGGTACATCTTGAGAGAACTTCATATGGTTTCTCGTTAACTTACAATTGATGTAGCCGGAGCCAGAGACTTTGAAGTGAGCGCTCGACGACACTGCTGGCGCGTTATCATGAATAGTTGTCCGGCTGTGGTCAGGAACTCCTCAGTGAAGTTGTTCGGGCGGAAGTACCCGACATCGACCCAGACCATATCGTAAAAGATTATGTATCACCACTAATTAGCTCTTCAACTTCGTTGGTTGCGCTGGAGCCTCTGTCGCTTCCTTTATCGATGATCGCATCCGCCCAAGGATCTGGGCCCTCAGTCGTTACTTCGTCCTGTAGAGTCCGAAGGGTTACGCGATAGAGCTTGATCGGCGTGCTCGGTGCCAACGACAGTCTTATATCTCGGAGAATTAGCCTCAGTGTCGCACTTGACAGAGAATTGGACAACATTGCTCACCTATCTCGTATAAGCCATGATTCGGCAACACAGCGTCGTCCACTGAGGCTGTTGCGCGAGGCACCTGGACTGTTCAGGATACGCCGTAAGTGGCCTGTGATGTCGAAATAAGTTTTAAGGTTGCTGTACGACTCCAACTGTCAGCGTTTCCAGAGTTTGTTGTTATGTCATGGCTGTTAAAACGGTCAAGGACCCTGGATCCTCTAACGTCACGGGTACTTTGCGGCTCCAGTGAACTTAACTTTCTGTCCGCTCGGGCGCCTATAAGAGCTCATGACGGACAGTTAGCGCTGCGTGAGACTCTAAAAGTTCAGGAGAATGTAGGCTGGGTTCAATTCCTAAACTAAGGTAAGTGATGAGGATATTCTAATTCATTAGAACAGTTTAGGATGAATTTAGACTTGAGAGCCAAATGCTTGTCATTATTCATGCTTGGCATCGTGGTTTGGTCAGGCTTTGCAATTCGAACCGACCTTACAAATGTGACAGGCGCCAGAGACATGCCCGCCGAGAGGTGGGGACCTTTTGTATCTGTTGTAATTCATGCTGCCCATAAGACTAGAACATGCATGTGCCCATTGCTGTTGATAAAAAATAGTGGGTAACCACACCCACTGCCAACGTCGTTACTTCAAGAATAACAGAAGGGTTACGGGTCAACATCTCATTCGACTGGTATGCCTGGTTCAGGCTCCAGTGAATTACGCAGTGTTTCATGTCGAGGCGTTTGAAGGGCTTGAGACGGGTATCAGCATAATGAGAGATGAGTATTTTTTTTTTCGCGCCTGTTGAGGAGAGATCATAACCACAACAGATGGCAGAGAGATAAGTGGGTGCTTTATGACTATGCCACAGCATCTAAAATTAAGAGAAAGCGCGTTCAATATTGAGGAATAAGACGTATCGAAATGACGATTCCTGTGAGTGATTGAAATGGCATACTGGGCAGGAGCACAGGGTGCCTGTGGGTGCATCTGCATCCAGCCGTCAGTGCCCTTGTTACTGAGGTGATGGTGCTTTATTATAACTTACCTAAGAATCTAGTTAAGTTTGGAGCCACTTAAAAGTACTTAGGAAAATTATATAAATTTATATAAAACTTATAAAATATTTATAGCTATAAAGTAAATTAATTTATTATTTTACCTATTTTACTTCAAATTTGACAAGTTTATAAAACTCTTAGAATATTCATCCTCACTCCAAGCTGCCTTAGGTACCGAAGTACAAGGGTCCCGCTT
>JABSTL010000097.1:0-27327 GCA_013759095.1 Fusarium sp. NRRL 29148
GGGGGCGGGGTGTGTTCTGCTGAGTCCTTGAAGTTGTTACTAAAAGGCGCCATTGAAAGCTCTTCTCCATGAAACCCGGAACAAGGAAAACACTATAGAGTACTAAAGTACGAGGGGTTATTAGAGGGATGCCCAATTGATCTGATATTCGTATCAGCTCAAGCCAGAAAAAGCGGCATGTTATGCACAAATTTGATTTCAGACACTAGAAAATCTATCGGTTAAGGTGAACCATGACACTGTTTATACAACTCCAAGCTGCCTGACTCCAACAAACACCCACCTCACCCAATGCACCCATATTTTACATGAGCAGTCTCCAAGCACCAAGTAAAAGCGCTGCAAAACCGGTGCACACACCCATAAGCCACTGGAGTGTCTGGAACTTGACCTGCTCAAGCTTCTCCCTCAACGCAGCAACCTCCTGTTCGATCTTTGTCTCCGTCTCCTTGATCTTGAGCTCCTGGCCCACAGCCTCCTCCCTAATACGGCCCTTCTCTAAGTTAAGGTCGAGGCGCACGCTGGCTTGTGTACGGCTGATCTCGTCGCGCAGTCGATTGCTGAGCTTGGCAATGTCGTTTGTCAATCGTTCGTGAGCTGTGCGCGTCGTGTTGGATTCGGTAGAATCGGCGGATAGAAGCTCGGAACGCAGCTTGGCAAAGTCGACCTTTTGAGTGTACGTTGCTTTTGCTGCATCCTCGCGGAGTACCATTGTCCGGGTGAGATTTTGGATACTTTATGGTAAGTCAGTATGGATGTAGTATATATTAAAACAATAGAGTGTACCTCTCTTCAATAACATCGTTCAGCACCTTCATCATTGCAGCCGACTGCTCCTCAGTAAACCCTTCACCCTGCAGTCGCTTAACAAACTTGAGCGTATCGAAGTGGTGATCTCGTTGTCTGATGGTTGTCGCATGGAATGCTCGCTTTACAATAGGACTTTCGGCTTGAGTAGAGCGACGTCTAGGAACAGGACCAGCCTGGAATGATGCGAATGACCTCCTTTGATCACTAGAAGGGATAGAGGCAAATGGCCGAGTCGCCCGTGAAACGGAGAGCGGTGCGCCCCAACTGAGCCGAGGAAGAAGGAATCGAGGCAGCATCTCAGCTGCTGCGACAGACGGGATTGCCATGTTGATATTTGCCGGGTTGATTATGGTTATCGGGAACTGCGATGTCGGCGATGAAGATGGAGTTGAGAAGAAATCTACAAGGTAAAGTGAGCCGAAGATAGGTATAGTTAATTGAGAAGAGCGGGAAACACCGGCTTTGATTGGCCCCTGAAGCTAAGATATGCCCAGCCAATTAAGGGGCGTGCTGGTTGATTTTACGGCCAATTAAGGGAAAGGCGGATTTGGCTTGTAATGTAACCCTGCGATCTGATACCAGGAAAAGCAAACGGCCCAGCGGCCTAAGATATTGTTGTCCCCTATTCTTTAGATAAGATTAATTCTGCTGGAATGGATCGTTTTGAATAAGAATTCAATCTAAGATAAAATATTCCTGCTTCGAGTCACATCGCTTATTCGCCTTCTTTGAACGTCCTAGAGTTTGTAAGGGCTAAACATGCTTGTGCTAGGTGCTGCTAGTGAATTCTCCGGCGTAGACTCTACAGGGCTGGCCAGACTCCGTAGGAATTGGATCGAGAACGGAATCATTCACATTGGATAGTGGAAACATCCCAGGGCCATTTTGATTGATAATACATGCTGATGGCTAAATCTCTCCGAAGCAATGGCTTCATCGACTGCACTTCGGATCATCATAGGATTGCGACTGCTTGGATATATATAGTAATACGGATTTAGTCGAATTCCGAACTCCGCTATCTTACTCCCCGACATTCCTAAACTCCGGTTTCCTCCAATTCCCATACCAAACCCTTTCAAAACTGATTCTCGAATTCCTATCAGCCCTACTGCGCAACCGGAATTTGTTCATCACTTCTTCCTTTGTTTGTTCGTTTGTTTATGTACGCGAGATCTCTTGGCGTAGCAGCCACACAACCTTAAACCGATGGCACCACCCGAACTGTCAGGCTCTGCAGCCTCTAGTACGACAGGGACTCCCGCTGGCTATGGAAGAGCATGCACTGCATGTCAAAGAGCTAAATGCAAGTGTATCTTGAGAGCTTCTGGCCAGGATTGTGAAAGGTGCCATCGTCTCGGCAAGCCATGTCAGCCAATGGCAACCTCGCGCAAACGGGTTGCCAAAAAGTCAACGTCTTCTAGAACTGCTCAGCTTGAAGAGAAACTTGAAGACCTCGTCACTATTCTGCGCGCTTCTCAGCCGTCCAATGGACATTTGCACTCCGCAGGTCCCGGTGACTCAAGCCCCTTGATGAATTCCTCCAACATGGGTCACCTCACTAGCCGGTTAGAATCACTAGCAACTGCTGCAGCTTCCTCTTCCTCCTCAGAAACTTATCCTCGTCCGTATCCTGTGCCTCATAATTATGATTCAAGAAGCACAGCCAATACCAACCCCAATACCTCCACATCCAGCATTGGTGAAGATGCCTCCGCCTCGCTTGATCCCACCCCAGAAGAAGCTGAAATGTATCTGGCAAAATTCCAACAATGGCTGAAGAACTTTCCTTGCATGATTCTACCACAAGACATAACAGCCGCGACTCTCCGGAAAGAGAAGCCATTTTTGTGGTTATGTATTATGAACATTACCTCCATGTGTGTTGAGCAGCAGATGAAGATGAAAGATCAAGTGCGCCGAGAAATCGCTACGAGAATTATCATAAACCATGAGAGATCTATGGACTGCCTTCAGGGACTTATATGTTACATTTCATGGTTAGTTGATCACCAAGGTTCTCATCGTAGTATGTTCCGACACTAACTATCTAGGGCTGCCACCACTTCAAGTCCAGGCAGGCCGTTTATCATCACATTTTGTCAAATGGCTGTCCTGCTTGCATATGATCTCGGTCTCACCAAAGCCCCTGTTGAAGAGCAGTACTTCACAATATGTTTCAAGATGTGGGGAGGACGGCCCCCTCCACCTCGGCTACGCACTCAAGAAGAAAGGCGAGCTGTTGTGTCACTGTGGTTTTTGACATCAGTGTAAGAGGCATTCCCTCAAATTATAAATCATATTGACCTGTTTAGCATGTCATCATTCGTCGGCAAGATGGATCCCCTTCAATGGACGCCCCATATGAGTGATTGCCTGGAAGCTCTTGAAAGAGACAAACTATGGCCATCTGACGAGCTTTTGGCCGCATTTGTCAGGTATCAGCTTGTAGCAGACGAGGCACAGAAACTGCTCGTTCGAGATGTCATGGGCGAGTCATCTTCGGCGCCTACATATGTTTTCAGAAAGAGTTTACTTGCCAAACTCCAAGCAGTCCGAGACGGATTGCCAGCGAATATGCCTATAACCTGTAAGTCCGACCTGCATTCTTAGCGAAAGACGTACTGACAGATTTCAGCGGTTTTGCAAGCACATTCGCTAGCGACAGAGATTCAAATCAATTCCGTCGGACTCTTTATGCAAAACATCCCGGTCAATCAGCGAATTGAAAGCATGTATTCTTGCCTTCAAGCAATAAGATCATGGTACGACGTTTTCTTTGGCATACCTCCGGAAGATGTTCCAGGAGCACCCTTTGCAATCTATATCCAGCTGTCGCAGGTTCAGATCGCCCTCTATCGACTTACTACATCTGAGGATCCTGCTTGGGACAAGGAGCTTGTCCGAAATACAGCAGACCTACTTGTACTACTGGACCAAGTCGTTGAATTCTTCACACGCTTAGATTCCGTCTACAAGATGAAGACAAGTGAAGGTGAAGAAACGGTGTTTGTTATGGGGGCTAAGATTATGAACAACATTCGAGTTTCATGGGAACCTACACTATCACGGCACCTCAGAAACGCATCTTCGATACCGACAAATCAAGAAGCAGGTCCGCCGATGCCAACGCCTCCTCCGCCGTCGACGACTCAGGCATCCATGGACATGGTGAACCTTAATATGATTGATTTTGGTGATGTAACTTGGATGGGCGACGTTTTTGGCCCATGGGAGTTTTAGTACAGTATCTTAACGAATGAATATCGGGAAATAATATTGCACCGAATCCATCTGGGAAAAAGCACCAAGAAAAGCGCATGGTCCAATTAGTTCTGCGAGCTCAATGGTTGGGCGGAATTCCGCTCCAGAAGTGATAGCCAACTCCGTTGACACCACATTCCGCCTTAACACCACAACAAATGAACCCTGGACTAGAAATCACACTAGGAATTCCTTAGGAGAGACTGTGCTTATGTCTTATATGGCTGTTTCAACAAAGTGTTTAAGAATGCGGTATCCCCAAGACGCCAGGCAACTTTTTGAAAGCCTCAAGGCTCAACCAACTCTGCATGCTTATTTGAAGGTCTATCTTTTAATATGACTACGCCAATATCAAAGACAGAGCCCAGCGAGCCTCGACTCCTCAGCGGCGATGATGAAAAGACCGGATCGCGTTCAAATACACCGACCTTGAACGAACCCACTCAAGACGAGAAGCCAAAGAAATCAGAAGATGGTGATGGTGATGGCGAACTCACAACAGAGGAGGAGGAAACTGAATGGATATCGGGATGGAAGCTCGCAAGCATGATGATATCCCTTACTCTTGCTGCATTCTTGATGCTGTTGGATATGTCCATCATCTCAACGGTAATGTGCATATTCAGTCTTGGAGTTTCACTCAATACTAAGGATGTTTAGGCTGTCCCGCGCATAACTTCGGACTTTCATTCTTTGCCGGACATAGGATGGTATGCCAGTGCATACAATCTTGCTAGGTAGGGTCAGCGCTAGGTTAAATCCTTCTATATTTGCTGACCACGATATGTCACAGTGCTGCCTTACAACCACTTACCGGCAAAATATACATGTACTTCAACACAAGAGTGAGTAAGCTCCAGCCCAACCTATAGTGCAGACTCTCACACACTGCAGTGGACTTTCTTAGCGCTATTCTTCGTGTTCGAAGTTGGCAGTCTTATTTGCGGCGTAGCCCAATCGTCTGCTATGTTGATTATCGGCCGAGCAGTCGCTGGTATAGGCTCCTCTGGTATTCAGAACGGTGCTCTTACGATGATTGCGAAGGCGGTTCCTATTCATAGGCGCCCGTCCCTTGTTGGTATTATCATGGGGTTTGCCCAGCTGGGACTCATCAGTGGCCCTTTGATAGGAGGCGCTTTTACTGAGTATAGCACTTGGCGATGGTGTAAGTCATGTTCATCGTTGTCAAAACTTTTTCAAATACTGACTATGCATCTAGGCTTTTATATCAACCTTCCCATCGGCGCCATCTGTGCGGTTCTGATTCTGGTCGTTCATATGCCTGATCATCGAGCCAATAGAGATGAAAGCGCTATACAGATTCTGAAAACTAGACTCGACTTCACCGGCTTCGCCTTGTTCTGCCCTAGCATTGTTATGTTGCTACTGGCCCTTCAATGGGGTGGCCTTGAGTATCCCTGGGACTCTGCAACTGTCATTGGACTCTTCTGTGGCGGCGGTGTTCTTTTCATTATCTTTGTATACTGGGAGCATCGCGTTGGTTCAGAGGCCATGATTCCTCTCCCAATTGTGCGCACAAGAGAGGTCTGGGCTTCGTGTCTGTCACAGTCATTTCTCTTTTCTACGGTGATGGTGGCATCGTACTATTTTCCTGTCTATTTCCAATCGGCTAAAAATGCTTCGCCTTTCACTAGTGGTGTCAATCTTCTGCCCAGCATTCTCAGCGTTATCTTTGCAGCTGTCGCGAGTGGCGCTCTTGGTAAGTCCTCTTGGTATGGAACTTGAAGTCCTTCAGCTAACAGACAGCAGCTCAAAGGGTTGGCTACTATCTTCCATTCGCCACAGCCAGCGGCGTTCTCTCTTCTATAGGCTTTGGTCTGGCCTCTTCCATGGGCCCCTACGCTTCCACAGCTACATGGGCCGGTTATCAGATCTTGTTAGGTCTCGGTCGTGGTCTCGGTCTACAGATGCCCATTATCGCTATCCAGGCGAACACAAGTGCCGATGTTACTCCTATAGCCATGGCGATCTTGACTTTCTCGCAGACTTTCGGCAGTGCCATCTTTATCACAGCTGCCAATGTCATTTTCACTCATGAGCTTCGCAATGAGCTTGTCAGAAGACTTCCCGATATCAACGCCGATATGATCATCGATGCCGGCGCTGGAGCAGTCAGCGAAGTTGTATCTGGAGCGGATTTACCGCAGGTCTTGTGGTCATACTCCAGAGGTGTGAGGGCGACATTTCTGCTTGCTGTAGGCACATCTTGTGCCATGGTTCTTTCATCTTTTGGAATGGGATGGAAGGATATCAGGAAGAAGCCCAATCCTTCCCCTGTCCCTGATGAAGATTGAAGAGAAAACAGCAAAAGCTTTGAGGTCCAAGCCTGATGTGGAATTCGAACACGTATAGAATGGCCGGTTTCAGGCAGTGAACGGCACAGGTCATTTGATTGGAGGCAATAAATAGTATGACAATCTCAGCTTAATTATAACATTATAATAAAATCACTCTTCTATTCTCACTATAATCTAATTGCCAGTGTCAATTGTGTTTGTGTTTGTAAGTGATGTCTACTTTTACTGTATCGCGATTAGCTATAGGGTAATTTTTTTCACATGAGGAAGACTCAATACCTTATTTGCTACTCATGCATCATTCAATCAGCTTTAACCTCACCAAGATTGCGTCCCCTAAGTCCTTGGTTTATTTGCCATCTCATTTTTTGGCAGCAAGACAAGTCACCTTTGGATCATTCAAGGGCTCAGCATCATTTTTTGCAACGATGAACCGGCCAAATCGACCTCGAAATCGGCAACCTCGTTCCCAACGTCAACAGCAGAATAACCAACGAGGAGGCTCATCACGGCCATCTCGCGCACCTGCAACACCACAGCAAGCATCAGGCACAGTCCCAACAGCACAACAAGTCGTTCCTGGAGCTTCAGTATTCATCATTCTGAAAGAAGACCAGCCCACAGGAGAAGAGACGAAAGGAATAGTCCAGGATATCCTCACGCGAGGCAATCATCCACGAGGTATCAAAGTGCGACTACAGGATGGTCAGGTGGGCCGAGTACAGAGAATGGGCAACACAACTGCAGCGACGGGAGAAACGGGAAGTCAGGCGCAGTCAACGAGATTTACTATGCGATACACGGATGTGAGGCGAGACGATGAGTTTGCTACTGGGCCTCCACCAATAAGTTTGGCTGATTTCATACCAGACTTTGATGAGGGTTTGGGGAGTGCTCCGAGTGGTGGCGTTGAGACGGTCAAGTGTCCGTTCTGTGAAGGGTTTGAGGGAGATGAGGCGGCTGTTACACATCATATTGATCGGGAACATCTGTCATAGTTGGATGTTGAAGTTGATTTGTTTAATATGTTTGAGATTGGGCGAACAAGTTCTTGAAGGGTGTTTGGATATGGATTGGCACATATCAAACGGATGAGGTTATGATTTGCCTGTATAAGTTCTTGTGTATTTGGAATAGTTTCTCGAGATTCCATTAAGTCATATAACAGGGGGTATGATTTACTGAGTATGATTCCGATTATAGATGAGCGTAAATGTTTTGTCGGGTTTGTTGTTCCTCGTTTATTTCCACGAACCTTGTGATAAGTTTAGAGTCCCTGTCAGATCTGTTTGCACATGCAGCATGCTATAATTGAGCTCAAGCTGTCGTGTTACAAGCTATAGCCAGTCTCGATCAGAATGAGTTTAACCACAAATTTTAAAAAGAATCAAAGTGAGCTTCACTTTAAGCCAGCAACCAGTATCATAGCAAGATATCATCCATTACCTCAGTTTAAAGCTTCACGCGGTGTAGTTGCTAAATCATCTCGATTCCAATTGATGGGTCCAGGGTAATCTCGACAGTGATTCAAGCTCCCCCTTTTCCTTGATTGATTGGCGCCTGTTTGTTGATGACGAAAGCCTGCTTGACTCAATCTCGGCCGGCTCGGAAAATCAAGACGCCATGCTGCTAATTATTGGCTCCTTGAAATAGGCTGTCAGCATTGGCACGTCGGGCCAGGGCGAGCCAGTGGATGCTAGCTCAAGGCACGCCGTATTCCAGTAAGGTTCAGCAGTCGGGTACGTACCTTCTGCTCTGGCTCAGTGCTGCACCTCCACTCTCCACTTCAATGCAGCTGTACCTGTGGCTCCTTCCAAACAGAACAGGTAACGTAACCCAAAGTGACCTGGACCTAACCTAACCTTCTTGCTCTCTCCTTTAACCAAAACACACCCTCAACACCCATTGCTCATCCTCCCTCTCGACGACTAATTCGCCTGCGCCCATCAGTGGAATTTGCATCTCCACGTCGTCGCTTTTGTTTTCTTTCCCTTCGATTCCTCGCGCTTGTTTACTTCGAAATCTTGTCTCCTGCCACGCGGCATATGGAAGCTCACACTGCGCCAACCTTAGGCAACCCCGGCATAATTACTGACGATCGATCCGAGATCGATACCAATTCTTCTTCCCAGCCTTTCGACCGAACTCGAGCTTAGGAGCGTCGATTTGAGAAAGGTCCCTTTTACCTCATCATAGGCCACACCGGCGCCATGCCGACTCTGCCCATCAAGTTTCAGGAGCTTGTCCAGCTCGCCAATGTTGGCGTGGACACACAGAGTATTGGCTTCAACTCCTGCGTATGTCCCACAAACTGCCACCAGCTACTTTGTCGCGATAAACAAGGCCATGAGCTAACTAGAAGCTAGACACTCGAGTCCGACTCGTACGTGTGTGTGCGAGAGAAGAAAAACGAAGCTGCCCAACCTGAGGTTGTTATTATTGAACTCAAGAATGGCAACAACGTCACCCGCCGGCCGATCAAGGCCGACAGTGCCATCATGCACTGGAACCGACAGGTTATTGCTCTCAAGGCTCAGTCTAGAACACTGCAGATCTTCGACCTCGAGCAAAAGAAGAAGCTCAAGTCCTGCACCATGAACGAGGATGTCCAATTCTGGAAGTGGATCAGTGAGAACGAGCTTGGTCTTGTCACAACAACCAGCGTCTTCCACTGGAATGTCTACGATGCGGGTCAAGATGCCCCCGTCAAGGTCTTCCAGCGCAATGATAATCTCAACGTGAGCCGCTTTCATCCGCCACTAATCTGGCATTCTAGTGCTAACAAAGTTTCAGGGCTGCCAGATCATCAACTACCGAGTTAACAGCGATGGCAAGTGGATGGTAGTCGTTGGTATTTCATCTCAGCAGGGCCGTGTGGTTGGTGCCATGCAGCTCTACTCTAAAGATCGTGGAATTAGCCAGGCCATAGAAGGTCATGCCGCCGCCTTCGGTACCCTTCGCCTAGAAGGTGCTCCCCAAGATACCAAGTTCTTCAGTTTTGCTGTACGAACGGCAACCGGCGCCAAGCTTCACATTGTCGAGGTCGACCACCCCGAGTCGAATCCGGTTTTCCAGAAGAAGGCGGTCGACATGTTCTTCCCCCCCGAAGCCACCAACGATTTCCCCGTCGCTCTCCAGGTTTCTCAGAAGTACGGCGTCATCTACATGGTGACCAAGTACGGCTTTATCCACCTCTATGATCTCGAGACTGCCTCGTGCATCTACATGAACCGAATTTCGAGCGAGACGATTTTCACTACATGCACAGACGACGGCTCCTCTGGTATCGTTGGCATCAACCGAAAGGGTCAAGTTCTTTTCGTGACCATCGACGACAACAACATCATCCCGTACCTTCTTCAGAACCCCGCCAACTCAGAGATGGCTATCAAGATGGCCTCAAGAGCTGGACTTCCCGGTGCTGACAACCTTTATGCCCGCCAATTCGAGCAGCTATTCAACGCGGGAAGTTATCTGGAGGCTGCTAAGGTTGCCGCCAACTCCCCACGAGGATTCCTGCGAAGCGCCGAGACTATTGAGAAGTTCAAGCGCCTTCCTGTTCAACCTGGTCAAATGGCTTTCACACTTCAATACTTCGGTATGCTTTTGGACAAGGGCGCCTTGAACCGTGAGGAGACCCTCGAGCTTGCACAGCCTGTTCTCCAGCAGAACCGCAAGCATTTGCTTGAGAAGTGGTTGAAGGAGGGCAAGTTGGACTGCTCTGAGGCGCTCGGAGACTTGGTCCGTCCTTACGATATGAACATGGCCCTTACCATTTACCTTAAGGCGGAGGTCCCCGCAAAGGTTGTTGCTGGTTTTGCTGAGACAGGCCAGTTTGATAAGATTCTCCCGTACTCGGCACAAACCGGCTACCAACCTGATTATATCCAACTTCTTCAGCACATCATTCGTATCAACCCTGAGAAGGGTGCCGAGTTTGCTAGTGCTCTGGCCAATAACGAGCAGGGCTCCTTGGTTGATTTGGAGCGTGTTTGTGACATCTTCCAAGGACAGGGTATGATCCAACAAGCCACTGCCTTCCTCCTTGATGCGCTGAAGGAGAACAAACCTGAACATGCCCGTCTTCAGACCCGACTGCTGGAGATGAACCTCATGCATGCCCCTCAAGTTGCAGAAGCTATTCTGGGCAATGAGATGTTCACTCACTTCGACAAGTCTCGCATTGCTCAACTTTGCGAGCAGGCCAACCTTCCTCAGAAGGCTTTGGAGCTCTATGAGGACCCCGAAGCCATTAAGCGCGTCATTGTCAACATTCCTGGCTCCCCCAACTTCAACCCCGACTGGCTCACCACCTTCTTCGGCAAGCTTTCTGTTGAGCAATCCCTTGATTGTCTAGATGCTATGATGAAGACGAACATTCGACAAAACTTGCAGTCAGTGGTTACCATTGCCACCAAGTACTCCGACCTCCTGGGAGCTGTTCGCCTGATTGATCTCTTCGAAAAGTACAAGACTGCTGAGGGTCTGTTCTACTACCTCGGTAGCATTGTGAATCTGTCTGAGGACCCCGACGTGCACTTCAAGTACATTGAGGCTGCTACCAAGATGGGCCAGTTTAACGAGGTTGAGCGATTGTGCCGCGATAGTAACGTGTACAACCCAGAGAAGGTCAAGAACTTCCTCAAGGAAGCCAAGCTACCCGAGCAGCTTCCTCTGATCATCGTCTGTGATCGTTTCAACTTTGTTCACGACCTGATTCTGTACCTGTATCAGAACCAGCAATTTGCTGCTATTGAGACCTATGTCCAGTCTGTGAACCCTACACGAGCTCCCGAAGTCATCGGAGGCCTTTTGGATGTCGACTGCGACGAGAATGTCATCAAGCAGTTGTTGCAGACCGTTAACGCACAGGCTATCAGCATTGATTCGCTTGTTTCTGAGGTCGAGTCTCGAAACCGACTCAAGCTTCTCTTGCCCTTCCTCGAGAAGACCCTTAACGAGGGTAACCAGCAGCAAGCTGTTTTCAATGCTCTTGCCAAGATCTATATCGATTCCAACAACAACCCGGAGAAGTTCTTGAAAGAAAACGATCAATATGATACTCTGACAGTCGGAAAGTACTGTGAGAAGCGTGACCCCAACCTGGCTTACATTGCCTACTCCAAGGGACAAAATGACTTGGAGCTCGTCAACATCACAAATGAGAACTCGATGTACCGAGCCCAGGCGCGATATCTGTTGGAGCGATCTGATAACGAGCTGTGGGGCTTCGTGCTGAGCGAGAACAACATTCACCGACGATCTGTTGTTGACCAAGTCACCGCGACCGCGGTTCCTGAGGCTAATGACCCTTCGAAGGTATCCGTGGCCGTTGCTGCTTTCCTTGAGAATGATCTACCTCTCGAGCTTATTGAACTTCTTGAGAAGATTGTTCTCGAGCCTTCACCTTTCAGCGATAACCAGAATCTTCAAAACTTGCTTATGTTCACCGCTGCCAAGGCTGATAAGGGACGTGTCATGGATTACATTCACAAGCTCGACAACTACAACGCCGATGAGATCGCCACCGCCTGTATTGAGGTTGGCCTCTTTGAAGAAGCTTTCGAGATTTACAAGAAGGCCAATAATAAGTCTGCTGCTGTTGACGTCCTGATCGAGAACGTGGTCAGCATCGACCGTGCCCAGGGCTATGCCGAAGAAGTTGACCTGCCCGAGGTCTGGAGCAAGGTTGCCAAGGCTCAGCTTGATGGTCTTCGTGTTTCTGATGCTATCGAGTCCTACATTAAGGCTGAGGACCCCCGCAACTACCTGGAGGTCATTGAAGTTGCTACCCACGCCGGCAAGAACGAGGACCTTGTCAAGTACTTGCGCATGTGCCGCAAGACCCTCCGCGAGCCTGCTATCGACACTGCTCTGGCTTTCTCCTATGCTCGCCTTGACCAGCTCTCCGAGCTCGAGGACTTCCTCCGAGCTACCAACGTTGCTAACATTGAGGAGTCTGGTGACAAGGCTTACGAGGAGGGCTTGTTCGAGGCTTCCAAGATCTTCTATACTAGCATTTCCAACTGGGCCAAGTTGGCAACCACTCTTGTTCACCTTGGTGATTACCAAGCTGCCGTTGAGTGTGCCCGCAAGGCCAATAACATCAAGGTGTGGAAGCAGGTTCACGAGGCCTGTGTTCAGAAGAAGGAATTCCGACTTGCCCAGATTTGCGGTCTCAACTTGATTGTCGATGCTGAGCAACTCCAGACCCTAGTCAAGGAGTACGAGCGCAACGGTTACTTTGACGAGCTTATCAGCCTTCTCGAGCAAGGTCTTGGCCTTGAGCGTGCCCATATGGGAATGTTCACTGAGCTCGGTATCGCCCTCTCTAAGTACCACCCCGACCGTCTCATGGAGCACATCAAGATCTTCTGGTCTCGCATGAATCTCCCCAAGATGATCAAGGCCTGCGAGGAAGCGAACCTCTGGCCTGAGCTGGTCTTCTGCTACTACCATTATGACGAATTTGACAACGCTGCCCTTGCCGTCATCGAGCGACCCGAGAACTCCTGGGACCACCAGCAGTTCAAGGAGATCGTGGTCAAGGTTGCCAACCTGGAGATCTACTATCGTGCTATTAAGTTCTATGTTGAGCAGCACCCCTCGCTCATCACTGATCTCCTTGCTACTCTTACCCCTCGTATTGACGTTAACCGCGTCGTCAAGATCTTCCAGAAGAACGATGACCTCCCTCTCATCAAGCCTTTCTTGCTCAACGTGCAAACCCAGAACAAGCGTGTTGTGAACGAGGCTGTCAACGACCTGCTCATCGAGGAGGAGGATTACAAGACCCTACGTGACTCAGTTCAGAACTATGACAACTACGATGCTACCGAGCTGGCCAGCCGTCTGGAGAAGCATGACCTCATCTTCTTCCGCCAGATTGCTGCTTCCATCTACCGCAAGAACAAGCGATGGGAGAAGTCTATTGCCCTTTCTAAGCAGGACAAGCTGTACAAGGACGCCATCGAGACCGCTGCCCTATCTGCCAAGACCGAGATTGTCAGCGACCTCCTTCAATATGTAAGTACCAGTCGAGACCTGGAAATACCTAATATACTAACGTCTGTAGTTCGTCGACATTGGCCACCGCGAATGCTACACTGGCATGTTGTACGCTTGCTACGAGCTTATCCGCCCTGACCTTGTTTTGGAGCTCTCGTGGCGCCATGGCCTCATGGACTTCTCTATGCCTTACATGATCAACATGCTCGCCCAGCAAACAAAGGACCTCGCCCTTCTGAAGGCAGACAACGAGGCACGCAAGGCTAAGGAGCAAGAGAAGGAGAAGACCGATGATAATACACCAATCCTTGGCGCTTCTAGACTCATGATCACAGCTGGACCTGGTGGCATGGGCTCTTCACCCTCGCCTGCACCATATGGCCAGGCAAACGGCTTCGCGCCGCAGCCCACCGGCTACGGTTTCTAGATGCAGTTACCGGTACCGATGTGGCGCTGCCTTCCCTATTATCATATCCGAGGACCGGTAGCGCATAATCAGTATCTTGTTCATGGGCAGGAGAATAAATTCAAAATGGATTCGTACCCGCCGTGCCCGCCTACGGATATCAGAAAAGGATAGTTTATTGGCGAGGATACAGATCCTGTAATCATATTTTGCTTCTCCCGCGAGTTGCGCGTGGAGGCGTTGGGAGGAGGATTTTGAGCGATTAACCTCTTACGGGCTTTTGTGGTAGACTGGAGGACGAAGTTCTGATAGTAAATTTCGCAGTCAGACGCATGTATTCTGTCGGACTGCTGTATGTTGTATGATAGTACATTGATTTGTCTTTGTTATTCTGTCTCTTTAATGCAACGCTGTGACACGCCAGGATGATACTATGAATTTGCCATAATGCAATCCAGACACTGTTACAAAATGCTATTCTAAACCAAAGACACTGCGTCAGTCTCACGCTTCTCCTTCTCGACGCCATCCTTGTGAGGCTTTGGGTCAGAGATCTTGAGCCACTCGCCATTAAAGGCGTTGATGAGCCAATTACGAAGCTCTAGAAACCTATTGTTAGTCTGAGTTTACTACAACAAAAAGGTGTAACTTACTATCGTATACGATACGGTTTCCGTTATGGAAGAAAATACTGTGGTCGCTATCAGGGAAAACGTGAACATCATAGTTCTCTACACCCGCAAGATCAAGCTCATCAAGGAGCGTGAGCGAGTTCTGGAAGTGGACATTGTCATCGGCAACACCGTGCATGAGAAGGAAACGCTTGTTGCTGCCGAGAGCTGTGGCATTGGCGATCATGGACATGTCGTAACCATCAGCGTTCTCTTGTGGTGTACGCATGTAACGTTCGGTGTAGATACTGTCGTAGAAGCGCCAGTCAGTGACAGGGGCAACAGCCATGCCATAGCTGAAAGTGCGTCCAGCGTCTTGCTCGAGTGTCTTGAGGGTGGTGAAGCCGCCATAGGACCAGCCCCAGATAGCCAGGCGATCGGCATCGACGTAGGGGCGGGAAGCGAAAGACTTGGCAGCGGCGATGTGATCTTGCGACTCCAGAACGCCGAGTTGGGAGCGGACTACTACACGGTGCTTGCGGCCAAGGAAGCCTGTGCCTCGAGGATCGACGGTGACAACTAGGTAGCCAAGGGCTGAGGCGACGTAGGATTGGAAGTCAACCGAGAATCTCTTGGTAACAGACTGAGAGCCTGGGCCAGAGTATTGCTGGAAGAGAACAGGGTATTCCTTCTTAGGGTCGAAGTGAGGGGGACGCCTTTCAACGTAGTTTACCTCAACGCCATCACCAAGATCGAGGGTGCCGTATTGCATAACAGGAAGCTCGTGGCGACGGGCACGCTCGGCTAACTCGGAGTTGTCCTCGACGACACGCTCGTAGGTAAAGACACTCGAAGGTGTGGAGATGACTTTTTGGCCGGGAACCTTGGGCCCGCGGTATGACAGGAGGACGAAGCCAGCACCCTTGGAAAAGGAAGCATCGTAGTAAGCCTCAGTCTCAGGGTCAGTCAGAGCTTCGAGAGAGGTACCGTCAAGCTTGACAGAGTAGACATGGCGCTGGATAGATGACTCTTTGGCTGCGATGAAGTAGACTAAGTTGTTTGCAAGATCGATCGCTGAGGGAGCATCGTCGATTTCCCATTTGCCCTTGGTAAGCATGATGGGCTCAGGGTTGTCGAGAGGAGTGAAATAAGCCAGGTGATCGTATCCCTCGTGCAGATAAGAGTCAACGTATCCATCATGGTCACGGCCATTCTCAGGATCGGCAGGGATATAAGCTGTCTTGTGGGAGATTTCGAACCAACCACCGTCAATCTTATCGACGTCGATGGTGTTGACAGTCTTGCCCTTCCGAGAACCAAGGTCGATGAGGACGACCTTGAGAACATCGCTGACACGGTTGGTCTCCTTGACGAGAGCCTTGCCACCGGCCCATAGAAGATTGTTGATGATGCGATCATCGTCGGCAAATTGCCCATCGATATCAACAGAGAAGACATCCTTCTTCGACACGTCGTAGAAGAGCAGGTCAACAACTGGGTTGTGCGCACCAGCCTTGGGGTACTTGATCTGCTCAACCTCGGGGTATGCCTCTTCTCCCTCTTCAGGGTCTGTGCCACTGGGTCGCTTGATGAAGAACTGGACTGGAAATTCGGGAACACCCGTCTCGTTTGTGCGAAGGAAGGCTAAGTACTCGCCATCGTCAGACCACCAGGTAGCGCTTCGGCCACCAAAGACTTCTTCCTCGTAGACCCAGTCGGGAATACCGTAGAAGTACTCTGGACCGCCATCCTTGGTGATCTTGACAACGTTCTTCTTATCGTCCAACTTTCGGATATACAAGTTGTTGTCTTGAGTATATGACACGGCGTCGCTCTTGGGACTCCATGTAGCGAGCTGAATTCGAGCATCAGGTTTGCCGGGGACGAGCGGTTCAGCTTCTTGAGTCTCGACGTCGAGAATGAAGTAGATGGCGCTGAAAGAGTGACGCCAGTTCTTCTTCTTTTCGACACCCAGGAGGACCTTCTTCAGATCGGGGCTGGGCTCGTTCCATTCGGGAGAGTATTGGTTTCCTTCGTAAACAAAGAAGTTGTCCTTCATCAATGTTCGTGACTTGGAGGCTTTAACTTCTGTGTCGATGGGCGACCTGGCCTCCTTATCGCTGCGAATATCTTCGACAACGATGTATGGCTTGTCGCTAGCTCCAACCTCAAGCAGCAAACCATCCTCTCCATCAGGACCGCCAATCCAGCTGATACTGTGTGACTTGGCCTGCCAGAAGCCACTGAAGAGTTGATCCATTGTAACGGCCTTTCCTGAACCTCGAGTCGCAGCATCAGGATCGTGCTCGGTATCGCTCTCGTGATGATATGAACCAAAGTAGAGGAATGTGCCGAGGCCAATGAGCCAAGCTGCGACAAAGACAGAGCCGATAATTATGAGAATGCGTCGCAATCCTCTATCCATGGGCTCACGATGAAGGGAAGCTCCAGGGCCGAGGAAAGGACCCGTCTCTAGGTCATCCTCTTCCTTGAGGGGATCATCGTCATCGAGAGCTCGAGAATCGCTGTTATCTCTTGAAGTATCCATCATTGTCTTCTCTTGTATCCTATCGAACATAAGACTTGTCGTCGAAGCCGAAGAGAGGGAATCGTCCGAGTATCGACGGTCGCTGGCAGGGCTTAAAGGGGCCATATTTGAAGCCACTATTAGAGGAGGGTGTCCTCCGTTGTATATCGTGTTGGTTGTTGGTGTCTGTGGTACGCGAGTCTAGTCTATTGGTGCTGGCGCATGTTGCGGTGTTCGCGGAAGCGAGCGTCGGAGATTGAAATGAATAACGATAGGCTAGTATGAGGCAAACAATGAGTCGGCAAATGGATGTTGATGAAAGAAAAGAAAGAAACGAGGCGTCAATTGGATCTGTATTCGATTGTCAATAGAGACTAACTAACGCGGCTAAGATGCTAAGATGCTAATGCTGATGCAGATGCTAAGATGCTAATGCTGATGCGGATGCTAATGCTCCGTCTAAGCTCGTGCTCGTGCTCTTACTCGTGCCGCCTTGTCGCATCGGGCAAAGCTTCTGATGACATAAGCTGTCAATCAGTGAGTTTCGTTTCACATTGAGGGATTGTCTGGATGAGTGTGTCCTCATACAATTTCTTCCCAAATTGTTGATACTGTGTGTCACTCTGTATCATGTCTCAACTGCTTCGATACAATGTGAGGTCCGGCGCACGCAGCATCATCATCCATCCCCGGCCTCCGAAGTCCGGGTGCCCACCACTCATCATGCGGCCAGGGCAATAAATCTGGGGTATTATAATGGCGACTGGGCGCAAGGTCTACGGACAAGCATTCGTTTAGTGAAAAGATGATTCAAATTGATAGAGAGTAATGCTATCGAAGGAGAAGAAAGAGGGGAAGGAGAAGAACAGTGATGCTACTGAAGCAAATCAGAAAGGGTATCCTCGCAATCTCCGGCTCAACATCAAACCAAGTTAAGCTAATGCGTCAACTGAACCGCCTCAACGTTGACGCCCTCAATCTTCTCAACCACACAAGCAGTCCCGTACGCAATCGCCTGCGCGAAGCCTCCCAGCTCTCCAGTCTCAAAGCGCAGGCAAATGATGGCATTTCCACCTCTCCTCTTTGTTTCCTGCACAATGCGGCCGATGGAGTCGTTACGGCACGAGTGCAGCATCGAAGTGAACCAGCGCAGTTCGCCGCCTACCAAGCTCTTTATAGCCATGCCCCAAAATGCGGCGAAGTTGCGTGAGCGCACTGTGACGCCGTAGACTGCGCCTAGGACTTTGGTGATGCGGTAGCCGGGGAGGTCCATCATTGCTGGGATGTGTTAGTGGAGTTGGCAGAATTGGAATTGGGGAAAATGATGGCTGACTTGTGGTTATACAGTTGTCTGTCTCGGTGAACTAAAGTGTGTAAGCAAGACTACCTTCAGCAGAGATATGATAGAATGAATACTCACGCAGTGCAAGTCGGACAAGTGTGCGGGAATAGCTGCAACCTCCTCACGATTCTTCTGGTGCTTTGCTGATCCATGGCCAAACATCTTGACGTTATGTTCCAGATCTTGT
Source organism: Fusarium sp. NRRL 29148 (assembly GCA_013759095.1). Lineage (NCBI taxonomy): Eukaryota > Fungi > Ascomycota > Sordariomycetes > Hypocreales > Nectriaceae > Fusarium > Fusarium sp. NRRL 29148. The sequence goes on from JABSTL010000097.1 coordinate 18,474, forward strand.
AAGTGTAGATAATAGTAAGACTTTGAATGAAGGGTGTAGTTTAGTAGAAGGTAGGCAGGTAATTGGGGATACGATGTTGTTTGATGTTGTTTGATGTTGTCATGTAATAATCCTTCACGCACCTCAGTCAAGGAACCAGCTCCATCTTTATAGGTAGTCCCATCTCTTGGAATCCGAGAAGGCACGTCTGATATTAAATTGATACTGGCTACCTCACCTCACTTATCCAATTGGCTCGCCCCCAGACGTGCCTTCTCGGATTCTAGGTACCTTAGTTAAGGGAGAATCACCTCAATCCCCAGGTAAGTACATCCAAGGCTCAAAGCCAAATAACGCCCAGCCGATGTGGTGAGGCCGATCTAACCGCCAATCACCCCACACTCAATTCTCGCATTCATCGTATCTGTCCCGCTCATGGCTTGGGCTGTAGTTCTTGGTATCTCATTCGCTGGCCCTAGACTACAGCTTGCATCGACCGTCGCCTCGTTCAACCCACGCTTGGTGGCTGTGCTGTTCAGCTTATGGACACGTGATGGCGTCCTGCCTCATACATAAGGCTTTCATACTGGTTTTTTCGGTCATATTATGATTATGTCTTGATAATGTCATATTGTTCAATACGGTCGTCCGGTCCGGGAGTGGGGCCGTGCCTTCGGAGCAGGTCGTCACAATTATCAAATACACGAACTTCTGGATATGCTATACAATTATAGACGCTATCAAGTATACCTAGTAATACGAACATAATATGTACTCCTCATTCATACAATCATTAACGACCATCAGATCTCAGAAGTGAAACAGACGGCTCGACCTCTTGTGGGCAGCCTTCTCAGCGGCCCTCTTTCTGTTACCAAACTTCTTAACACGAGCAGCATCGCGGGCATGCAGCATGACAGCACTGTCGGTATCACGGCGCTCATTAGAAGAATCCCCAGTGAAGTTACACTGAGGCTGCTTCAGTCTGTTGCCAAACTCGTCAACAGCCCAGATCAGAACACCGTTGGTCCAGCCGAAGCCCTCAACGACCTCGTACTCACCACCGCCTCCTGCAACGTTGGTAGCATTGTCAGCGTACTTCTCAAACATGATACCATCAGCTCCCTTAGCCGCGGACTGGATTCGGGGCAGATCTGAAGTTGTTCCTCCAGTTGCCCGCCAAGTACAGAATGTTGAGTCTAGATATCGCTGTGCAAGACGGAGAGCCAGTCTACGGACTTCGATGAAAGAAGGATCCATAATGCCGAATGTCGCAGGGACCTTTTCAAGTCCGGACATAAGGATGTGCATCAGTGGAGGCCAAACATTAGGCTGATCCCACTGCTGTCCCGACTCGACATTACTGGCAGGAATACCACCCTGACGGGTATCAAGGTAGTACGAGACACGCTTGTAAGCATTGAGGACAGCATATGGGTTGTTCTTGAGATAGTCGGGGGCAGCACCCAGCCAGAAGGGGTAGAACTGGGTAGGGCTGAAGAAGACCTGCTTGCCCTTGGGGGCATTCTCCTTGTCAATCTCGGCAGTGCTGTTGTCGGTCGGGTAAAAGATCGACTGTGCTTTGGAAGTCAAGTTGTAGTCGAAGTAACTCCAGTGAGTCTCGTTCCACATGAAAGCGTGCATGGCAAAGCTGCGGTTGGCAGCAACTTCACGCCATTGACGGCTGGCACTACTGTTGCCTGTCTGCTCATAGAACTCGGCAATGGCAATCTCGTTTCCGTACAAGATCGAGTTGAGATCAACAGGGATGATGTTTCTAGTGTTGAGGTAACGGAGGGGGAAGTAGTTGTCGCGAATAGCGTCATCGGGCCTGGCCACCCACTTGACTATGCGATTGTTAGACATGAGATCAAGTTTTGATCAAGTTTGCGACGTACCTGAATAGTCGAGACCACTCTCTGCACCACTGGCGAGATTTCCGTATAGAGCCTCCTTTGTCTTGAAGTTGAGTTCTTCGCCGCCGCTGTAAACCTCACCGGATGGTGAGTAGTAAGACTCGTTGTTTGCAGTAACATAATCTTCGCGGTACGACTCGGGTCGTGGTCGAGTGTTGGAAACATTATATCTAGAGAGCATGTTAGTGGCAGCCAATATACTTGGGTCGTTAGTCATACGTGTTGAGGTAGTAAGTCTCATTGTTAATGTAGACCGGAACCGAACGATTAGTCATAAAGAACTCGTGCTCCTGCACAAGCAAAGGCAGAGCACGCTCAAGAATATCAGTATCGTTGGTGTGCTCGATGTAAGCCTTGATCATCTGAGACAGCAGAGGAGGTTGAGATCGGTTGAGGTAGTAGATACGAGCGCCATTGGGGACGAAGCCATACTCCTCAATAAAATCAAGGAAGTTCTCAATGGTGTTCTTTGCAATGTTGATGAAAGAGCCACCAGTTCGAAGAAGACCCTCGATGATCCAGTATGAGTCCCAGTAATAAGGCTCACGGAAACGACCACCAGCAACGACAAAGGATCGGTTGACAGGAATGAAACTGTTGGGGCAATCGCTGCAGTTCTTGGAGTCTCGGTCGTAACGGCGAGTCAGGTCGGGCCAAATATCGATGACCTTTTGTGTGAATTCCTTGATGGCAGTGTTGTTGATCTTGTCGAGGAACTTGGGATCTGTCTCAAGCTCATCTTCAGGGACTTCCTCGAGCTCGCCACCAGCATCGTCAAAGTATTCACTGAGAAACGCCGTGAGAGCCGAATTGTTACGTAGCGGCTTATCCAACTTATCGAAAGCATCCTGGATCTCACTCAGAGGACGAATTGCTGGCCTTGGGATGAATTAGTATTTGTGATGGTTCTACTAGTGATGATTGGGCGAATACTTACAAATCAACAAAGGTCTTGGAGTCACTGAAGGGTTGGGCAAGCTCAACCTGCTCAAGAATCTCTCCATGGCAGTAAATTGGTGAGTCGCATGGTGCAACGACTGTGCGGTTCACGTATAGAGCAGATACGGTTGTCGCTGACGCAGCCAAAGCCGCAGCGATATGTCGTGGAGACGGCATCACGTATTGCTTCCTCCAGGCAAGGAAAGCTACTGAGAAGTGCCAATTAAAGTAGTGAAGAAGCAGGATGGTATTCAAAAAGGAGGAGAGGGGATGAGAGAGAGTATATTTATATATACAATTAGAGTTGCATAAAGTCACAAAGCTTGTGACTCGGCAAAGCCAAGAAGAATCATGACATGATACGTAGTGAACATGAACAGGATTTGAACCTGTCATGGGTTTGTTTAGTTGCTAACATTTCATTTAGGCTGTCAGCCAAGAAGGGAATGGAAGATGGAAGCCGGGGGTTGCTAAAGCAAAGAAAGAAGCTCAGCTTGACGATCATTATCCATTTTTCCACATTTTCCCTTTCACTTGACACCCTCCACTACGAGCTTGTGCAGTTCAAGGTTCATGGTAAGGTAAAGTTAGCGTTTGTTTTGCCAAGGGGCTTAAATCCAACTTTACATCATGATACCTAGATGAATGACCTAACCAGAGCTCTATTCATTGAAATTTTGTTCAATTGAACTGTCTTCTAATGAACTATTACTTCTATAATGAGTCTCCAGTAATTGAATATAAATCAGTCATATTCTATGTGACGTGATATCCTCTACACCCCCAGACGCCACAGAAAATAAACAAACCAAACGTGGAGAAACGTCTGCATCTAATCCTTGTTTCTGCTCTTATTCCCCGCACTCTCCCCTCTTAGCTTCGGCATCATTTACATGCTGCTTGCAGCTTTATTTGACCGATTGGCCAGTGACGTCAAGAAATCCCAAGTCTCAAGCCCCAAGTCTCCAAGTCTCAGACGTTGGGAATAAACGTTCCCGCAGGGCGCGGAATTAAACAGATTCGACCAAGTGCATGGCCGAAGAGAAGTGTCAGCGGCGTTCTTTGCTCGCCTGTTAAGATGAAGATCTAGCAAACGGTAATGTCGAGTACTGATTCTCGGTGTAATAGGACCGGCAGATGCCCATTTTCATGACTAATTCCCCCATGCTTGTTGAGGCTGGTGATGCAGTGAATCGTCAGCTTCAGTCTCGGCAATTCCGTCAAATATCTTGACACCTGCCTGAATAGTTCTGAGATGTCAATATAGTTTACGCAAGGTCGTCGATCATGATCCTGGTCCTGGTTCTGATCATAAGAAATTGGCCGAGAAAAAACCGTTAGTGACTAACACCAAGGACTGCCGGTCAACTTCTAACCTTGGTTGTGAAGATATCTCCAAAGAGCACCCTTATATGGACAAGTCTACTATAAAAATCTTTCGATGGCTGAAACGTTTCACTGTAGTTGACTGACACGTGTAAGGAGTAGGACCGAAAGAGCAAGCTCTAGGTTGAATGCTACTCTATCCTTTCATCTATTGAGGAACATATACACTGCCCTTTCCAATATTTTGTTGGGCACTGGAATCTCCTCCCTCACCCAAAACTTTTTCAAACACAATCTTCAACCGTCTCAGAACCTCTTCCTCATTCTGCGCGACCTGGTAGTGCGTCACCAACCGGCTAGACATAAACTTGAGCCCAGCTTCTGCGCCAATCTCAATAAACCGCTTCGTACTGCATCCCGTCGCCTTGAGGTTCAGCCACACCATGTTGGTCTCCGTCGGCTCGCCAATTGTGCCACCCATGCTCGTCCAGAGGTCGTCGACCTTGCGCGCCATCTCGTGGGACGCCTTGAGAGGCCCATCTTGACCATTGGGGGACTTTCCAAAGGTCTGCTCGATAGCAATGCGTCCTGCAGACGTGAGAACACCAGATTGTCGTAGACCACCGCCGATGGACTTGCGGACCCAGCGGGCGTGCTTCAGGGTGGCTTTGGGGCCAACGATAACACTTCCTGCTGGGGCACCAAGACCCTTGGACAGGCATAGACTGACGGTGTCAAAGTAGGAACAGTATTCGGTCAGAGAACCTGCTCCAGAGACGACTGCCTCCCATAGTCGTGCGCCGTCCAAGTGTAACTTGATGCCGTGCTCTCTAGCGAACTCAGAAATTCTCTTGACTTCGCTGAGAGGCATGACCATGCCGTGAAGAGTGTTTTCCAAACTGATGACACGTGTAGGGCAGCCGTGAACATCATCATCCAAAGTCACGTTCTCCTGAACCTCTTCAAGTGTCATGTATCTGCCATTTTTAGGAATGACAGTCTGAATCTGAGCCCCCGTGAGGTTTGAAGTGCTACAACATCGTCAATCCACTAAACGAAGCACTAAACTTGCTAGTACTTACCCGCCTGCTTCAGCGGTGAAAATGTGAGCTCGGTAATCGCACAGAACTGAATAAGGAGGTTGTGTGAGAAGAGAGCGAAGGGCAAGCTGGTTTCCCATCGTTCCTGAGAGGACGAAAAGACCGGCTTCCTTTCCGGTGCGTTCCGCAACATAGGCTTCAAGGTCGTTTGTAGCAGGGTCCTCCTGGAAGACATCGTCAAGGAGAGAGCATGACTTGACAGCTTCCAACATGGCTGGTGTTGGTGTTGTCACCACATCGCCTATATCAACCAATATTAGAATTTGGCATCTCAGCTTGTGTGTGAATTACATACTGCGGAGGTCAAGAGCTGCAGGCCCTTTGGCACCGAGCCAGGCATTATGAGGCTTCTCAGAGATAGCGTCTCCCATTTTGACGGATGAAGAGGTAAAAGTCCGTTGCAAAGAAACAATTGGGCGTGATATCGATAGAGGACAGAGAGGATATTTTGACGAGTTGCGAACTGCCGAGGATACGATAAGTCGAGAGGAACGACTCATCGTGACAGAAGAGCGAATTAGACTCAAGAGTCTCTCAATCTCCGCAGAACGGAACAATAAAGTCAAGTCGTTTATAGGGCGTAGAACGGTTGGGGTACAAGTACAACCTCCACAAAAAACGTGTCGATAATGAGGGGAACACGGAGCGAGTCTTGGCCGTTGATAGAGCCGATGCCGCCCCCGTCTCGGCTCCAGAAGCGATCTCAATATCGATATCTATTAATGGAGCCTCCCCTCCCCTCCCACTCACAAAACTACCTAATCGACTTCAAGGGTCTACCATTATCAAACGGTGCTTATTTCCGTCTCACGTATGTAAACAGAATCTTCTTATAAAGTCTCTAGCTCTGATTATAGATGCTTTATAATGAGGCCATCGGCAATTAATTAGTGTCCTTTGCATTGTTTGATCGTCATTGGGATGAGAGTAATAGCGGGCCTCAAGCTAGGTATGCTATGGATACGAGCTACGATTATCTTCACGTGGGAAATCGAAAAGTACCTACGTATGGAATTGCGTCAGCCCATTCATCGTTATCAGCCCTGGGAGATTTCGAGAATATCATTATCAAACTACCTTAGATTAAGCAAGCCTCAAACACTTGTTTTATATTACATGGCGTCGGTGCTTATCAGTGTCTTCAGCTGCCGATGCTTATTAGATTGCCGGCTTCATAGTCTGACAGGAACAGATATTTCAGCCAATGAAGCAACGCCCTGCGTACGTCGTATTGGAACAGACTCGTGTAACGGCCTGACCATCCCTTTGTTATGAGACTGAGGCGTGCCTTAGTCCAAGATCAACGTATTAGCGGACTGATTCTCCAATCCCTCTGGGGACAAGATGCCGTGATTACCGATTTATTGCTCCCTCATGCGACCTTGTGTTATTAGACACATGTCACTGCTGCCATGTAATTGCAGCCCTGCTGCACTAAAGTTCCTCTGACTTCTTATTCTCTCATTTCTCTTGATGTGCGATATTTCTCATTATGGCTTCTCGCGTGCCTTATCGTGTGTTCCTCTCGTTGATACCCCTCGTCTGCGTCGTCGTGCTTCTATCTATGCAACCGTTCTTTGACCGTTCACGCATTCATCGCATTACTGATACAGACATCAGCGTTTCTCTCTCACTTCCCCGACTTAACTTTTCAAGGTCGCACCACGAATATTACGCCTCAGATGCCGCTCGCTCGTTATGCGCCTCACATGGTTACACTGTCTTCAACCCTCATCCCGATGCGCCAAACGGTCGCCGCAAGATTTACGACCTCTTCATGGTCAATACAGAACTGGACTTTCTCGAGATTCGACTAAAGACCCTTTATAATTATGTCGATTATTTTGTTGTCGTTGAGGCACCACTTACCTTTCAAGGTGGCCCCAAGGACCTCGTCATCCGCGACAACTGGAAACGCTTTACACCTTACCATGACAAAATGATTTATCATCAGCTTGAGTATCCGAAAGTCTTCAAGCCCTTGCGACACTGGGATCGGGAAGACTTACAGCGCAACGCTATGTTCGACCAAGTCTTCCCAAAGCTCACTGGCGAGCAAATACCAACTCAAGGCGATGTCATTCTGGTTGCCGATGTCGACGAGATTCTGCGCCCTGCAACGATGCTGGTACTTCGGACATGCAACTTCCCTCGTCGCCTGACCCTTGCATCCAAGTTTTATTATTATTCCTTCCAGTTCCTCCATGATGGGCCTGAGTGGCCATTCCCACAGGCAACCTACTACCAAGGCATGCGCAATACCATTCTTCCTGGGAATTTAAGAACTGGAGATGCAGGGATTCCTCTTCTCAGGGACTTGGAAAAGGGAACATTGGCCAATGCCGGTTGGCACTGCAGCTCGTGCTTTTCGACAATAGGCCAATTCCTGAACAAGATGGCCAGTTTCTCGCATGCGTGGATGAACCACGAATCCTTCCGCGATCGAGATCGTATCGCAAGTGCGATACGTGAAGGTGTCGACCTATGGGGACGCAAAGAGAATACGTTCACTCGAATAGACAATAATGCCGATCTTCCAACTTGCCTGCTTGAGGATCGGGAGAGGTTTCGATATATGCTGGATCGAAGTGGCAAGACGGCGGGGTTTAGCGACTACCCATGAACTTATCTTTTGTGGCGGATAATTACGAGAAATGTGTTTTGGGAATGGTTTGGTCCGGTCCGGTTTGGTTTGGTTCATGGTTTCTGGGTGTATTAGTTATGAGAATCGAGATACCCCTTCAATAAAGAAGTGTTTCAGCCTCCGACAACTCCCAAGCCTCAACTTTGGAATAACTGCGCCTCGGTACGGAATCTTCACAACTGTCTTTGACATTCGTGCACATAAATACTTTACTGTTGACCATGCACTATTAGATATTATGGTTTATCCTCAGGAGTTTGATTTGGAGTGTGTCTTGATCAATTTAAGATCCTCCTCTGAAGGGAAGGAATCACATTCGTACAATATTCAAGGGGGAGGAAGGAAGGAATGTGCCGAAAACGGTGGCCCTGTGACGGCAACAACCTTCTTCCTTCCTAGACCTAGCCCATTTCACTGGACTTGCCCAGCTAACGGTAACCCAAGTCAGGCATCCATCCATTATCGAGAATCCACCTTAGGCAACTTCTCTCCGCCCTCATAACTCTCGATCAGCAACATCAAGTCATCAACCTTCAGTGTCTGAGGTCAGCTCTCGTCTAAGCGATGATCGAGTCACATCGCGATCCAATCGCTAGCTGATCCTCGTCATGTAGCGTCACTTTCTCCGCAGCTCCTCAGCTCTTGGACTACCGGGTGGTCCAGTAACGATAGCCTCAGTGTCAGCTCCCAATAAGCATCCCAGAGTCGGTCATATCAGGGGTTCAAAAGTCATCCGGAACTTGAGCCGTGTGAGGGGTGTCCATTTGCAGAAGAGCCATTGTCTAGCGCAAGATGTTCGATTCGCTCACAGTCGTTGACGGCACTCCAATTAGAAGCCTGAGTCCACCTTTTCCAGACCTCGAGTTCCATTTCATTTCCGTACGAGGAAGTAATAATTTCGACCCTTTCCCACACGATAATTTTTTTTCTTATTTCTATTTCTATTTCTA